>ML103168.1:944-82343 GCA_003697995.1 Taxidea taxus jeffersonii
AGGGTCTGTCCAACAAGAAGATCTAACAATTTTAAATATCTATGCCATTAACATGGGAACAGACAACTATATAAACCAATTAATAACAAAATCAAAGAAACACATTGGCAAGAATACAATAATAGTAGGAGACTTTAACACACTCCTCACTGAAATGGACAGATCATCCAAGCAAAAGATCAACAAGGAAATAAAGGTCTTAAATGACACACTGGACCAGATGGACATCACAGATATATTCAGAACATTCCACCCCAAAGCAACAGAATACACATTCTTCTCTAGTGCCCATGGAACATTCTCCAGAATAGATCACATCCTGGGTCATAAATCAGGTCTCAACCAGTATCAAAAGATTGGGATCATTCCCTGCATATTTTCAGACCACAATGCTCTGAAGCTAGAACTCAATGACAAGAGGAAATTTGGAAAGAGCACAAATACATGGAGACTCAACAGCATCCTTCTAAAGAATGAATGGGTCAACCAGGAAATTAAAGAAGAATTGAAAAAAACCATGGAAACAAATGATAATGAAAACAAAACAGTCCAAAATCTGTGGGACACAACAAAGGCAGTCCTGAGAGGAAAATATATAGCGATAGAAGCCTATCTCAAGAAACAGGAAAGGTCTCAAATACACAACCTAACCCTACACCTAAAGGAGCTCGAGAAAGAACAACAAAGAAAGCCTAAACCCAGCAGAAGAGAAATAATAAAGATCAAAGCAGAAATCAATGAAATAGAAACCAAAAAAACAATAGAACAAATCAATGAAACTAGGAGCTTTTTCTTTGAAAGAATTAATAAGATTGATAAACCCCTGGCCAGACTTATCCAAAAGAAAAGAGAAAGGACCCAAATAAATAAAATTATGAATGAAAGAGGAGAGATCACAATCAACAGCAAAGAAATACAAACAATCATAAGAACATATTATGAACAACTCTATGCCAACAAATTCGAAAATCTGGAAGAAATGGATGCTTTCCTAGAGACATATAAACGGCCAAAACTGAACCAGGAAGAAATAGAAAACCTGAATAGGCCCATAACCAGTAAGGAGATTGAAACAGTCATCAAAAATCTCCCAACAAACAAAAGCCCAGGGCCAGATGGCTTCCCAGGGGAATTCTACCAAACATTTAAAGAAGAATTAATTCCTATTCTCCTGAAACTGTTCCAAAAAATAGAAATGGAAGGAAAACTTCCAAACTCATTTTATGAGGCCAGCATCACCTTGATCCCCAAACCAGAGAAGGATCCCATCAAAAAAGAGAATTACAGACCAATATCCTTGATGAACACAGATGCGAAAATTCTCACCAAAATAGTAGCCAATAGGATCCAATGGTACATTAAAAGGATTATTCACCACAACCAAGTGGGATTTATTCCAGGGCAGCAGGGTTGGTTCAACATCCGCAAATCAATCAATGTGATACAGTGCATTAACAAAAGAAAGAACAAGAACCATATGATATTCTCAATAGATGCTGAAAAAGCATTTGACAAAGTGCAACATCCCTTCCTAATCAAAACTCTTCAAAGTGTAGGGATAGAAGGCACATACCTCAATATTATCAAAGCCATCTATGAAAAACCCACAGCAAGTATCATTCTCAATGGAGAAAAACTGAGAGCTTTTCCGTTAAGGTCAGGAACACGGCAGGGATGTCTGCTATCACCACTGCTATTCAGCATAGTACTAGAAGTCCTAGCCTCAGCAATCAGACAACAAAAAGAAATTAAAGGCATCCAAATCGGCAAAGAAGAAGTCAAACTATCGCTCTTTGCAGATGATATGATACTATATGTGGAAAACCCAAAAGGCTCCACTCCAAAACTGCTAGAGCTTGTACAGGAATTCAGTAAAGTGTCAGAATATAAAATCAATGCACAGAAATCAGTTGCATTTCTTTACACCAACAACAAGACAGAAGAAAGAGAAATTAAGGAGTCAATCCCATTTACAATTACACCCAAAACCATAAGATACCTAGGAATAAACCTAACGAAAGAGGCAAAGAATCTATACTCAGAGAACTATAAAGTACTCATGAAAGAAATTGAGGAAGACACAAAGAAATGGAAAAATGTTCCATGCTCATGGATTGGAAGAATAAATATTGTGAAAATGTCTATGCTACCTAAAGCTATCTACACATTTAATGCAATGCCTATCACAATCCCATCCAATTTTTTCAAAGAAATGGAACAAATAATCCTAAAATTTATATGGAACCAGAAAAGACCTCGAATAGCCAAAGGAATATTGAAAAAGAAAGCCAAAGTTGGTGGCATCACAATTGCAGACTTCAAGCTCTACTACAAAGCTGTCATCATCAAGACAGTATGGTACTGGCACAAAAACAGACACATAGATCAATGGAACAGAATAGAGAGCCCAGAAATAGACCCTCAACTCTATGGTCAACTAATCTTCGACAACGCAGGAAAGAACATCCAGTGGAAAAAAGACAGCCTCTTCAACAAATGGTGTTGGGAAAATTGGACGGCCACATGCAGAAAAATGAAATTGGACCATTTCCTTACACCACACACGAAAATAGACTCAAAATGGATGAAGGACCTCAATGTGAGAAAGGAATCCATCAAAATCCTTGAGGAGAACACAGGCAGCAACCTCTTCGACTTTAGCTGCAGCAACTTCTTCCTAGGAACAACGCCAAAGGCAAGGGAAGCAAGGGGAAAAATGAACTATTGGGACTTCATCAAGATCAAAAGCTTTTGCACAGCAAAGGAAACAGTCAACAAAACCAAAAGACAACTGACAGAGTGGGAGAAGATATTTGCAAACGACATATCAGATAAAGGGCTAGTATCCAAAATCTACTAAGAGCTTAGCAAACTCAACACCCAAAGAACAAATAATCCAATCAAGAAGTGGGCAGAGGACATGAACAGACATTTCTGCAAAGAAGACATCCAGATGGCCAACAGACACATGAAAAAGTGCTCCACATTACTGGGCATCAGGGAAATACAAATCAAAACCACAATGAGATACCACCTCACACCAGTCAGAATGGCTAAAATTAATAAGTCAGGAAATGACAGATGCTGGCGAGGATGTGGAGAAAGGGGAACCCTCCTACACTGTTGGTGGGAATGCAAGCTGGTGCAACCACTCTGGAAAACAGCATGGAGGTTCCTCAAAAAATTGAAAATAGAGCTACCTTATGACCCAGCAATTGCACTACTGGGTATGTACCCTAAAGATACAAACGTCGTGATCCAAAGGGGCATGTGTACCCGAATGTTTATAGCAGCAATGTCCACAATAGCCAAGTTATGGAAAGAACCTAGATGTCCATCAACAGATGAATGGATAAAGAAGATGGGGTATATATATATATACAATGGAATACTATGCAGCCATCAAAAGAAATGAAATCTTACCATTTGCGACGACATGGATGGAACTAGAGTGTATTATGCTTAGCGAAATAAGTCAACTGGAGAAAGACAACTATCACATGATCTCCGTGATATGAGGAAGTGGAGATGCAATGGGGGTGGGGGTTAAGGTGGTAGGAAAAGAAAAAATGAAACAAGATGGGATCGGGAGGGAGACAAACCAAAAGAGACTCTTAATGTCATAAAACAAACTGAGGGAGGTGGGGGGGGAGAGGGTTTGGGAGAGGGTGGTGGGGTTACATTATATGTTAAAAAAAAAAAGCTTAAATAAAAAAAAAAAGAATGCAAACTGAAATCACCATGAAACTTTATTTTATTTCTGCCATATTGGAATAAAGGAAAAATGCTGTGATACCCAGAGTTAGTGAGGTTGCAAAGACAGTAGCAACAATGTGTACCAGCTGGCATGCATAGTGATATTTATAGTTGTTTTGTTTTTGTGAAAAAGCTCTGTTGTCTCTTAAACTAAGAATAGAATGAAAGGTGGTGTGTTACTACAATAAAATATTACACAGTATGAAAGCAAATAAACTAGAACCACATATATCAGCATGGGCAAATCTCATAAATATAACGTTTAGTCAAATAAGCAAGTCACTTTAGGAGACATAAGCCAGGTATGTTAAATATTAAAAATGAGACACTATACTGTTTAAGACCTTGCACAACTTAAAAATGAAATGAAACAAAACAAAACAAAAAACAAGAATGCAAGCACAAAATTCACCACTGAAACGAGAGATGACATCACAGAAGAGGGTAAATGGAGCGTCTATAGTTTGAGGGCCTCTCTGTATTCTACATTAGGTGGAAGATGTATATCAGGTGGAACATATATACTCATGTATTATAAGACTCTTTATATATTTTATAAAAACTTAGTCTTTTGTATCTTAGGTACTTTTTAATTTTTAAATTAAAAAAAAAAAGATTTTATTATTTATTTAAGAGAGAGCGAGCACGAGCAGGGATGAAGGGGTAGAGGGAGAAGAAGACTTCCTGTTGAGCAGGGATCCCTATGTGGGACTTGATCCCAGGACCCTGAGATCATGACCAGAACTTAAGGCAGATGCTTAACTGACTGTGCCGCCCAGGCATTGTCTTAGGTATTTTTTTTTTAAGTTTTACTGTTAAAATAAAAATTAAGGAGATATACAGGTAAATAATAATCTTTGCACTTCCAATTATAAAAATGATTTCAAAATTTGGAGCATAGATAAACTTTAACTTAAATTAAAAACACAAAGGACCAGAGTATACAGAAAAGAAAAGTAATTTAGTGAACAAGAAAATTTTGTGGGAGAATTATTTGAGGAGTCAGAAGATGATGAAAAATGATAAGAAAGGAGATATGGAGATTATATATAAATAACTGAAAACATCCTCATACTGAGTCCCAGAAAGGAAAATATATACATATGCATATATAAAATATGAAAATATTTGAATAATTTATAAACTATTTAAATAAATTATAAATTATAACAAATTAAATAAATAATATTAAGTGATTGGTTGGCATTCCCATGTGCCAGGCATTGTTCTAAGACCATTGCATATGTTAATTCATTTAACACTCAAAAGTGCATGTGGGGAGAATATTATTAGGCATGTTTACATAAAAGAGGGCTAAGGAAGACAAAAAGCCCACACACATTTGGTAATAATAGCCCCACAGCATGAACTCAAGTAGTCTGCCTTGAGTCACATCTCTTAAGCGTGATAAACAGTCTCTCTAAATGAATTAATGATTAAATGAATTTCCTAGGAAATAAGAATTAAAGTGTATTTGTGTATTTTCTTATCCTCATGAAGGTTATTCACCAAAACATACAACAAAGACCAAACTTAATGTGGTGATGTTAGATGTATTTCCTTTGAGATTAGAGACAACCAAAAAGAAAAACAAAAAGAAAGAAAAAGAGAGAAAGAGAGGTGTGTAGATAGAAAGGGAAATAAAATTCTCAGTATAAGCATACAATATTTTATGCGAAGAAAAAGCAAAATCTATTCCAAGTGCATGATAATCCAACAAGATTTCCAGATTCACAAATAACCAAAAAAATAATTAGTCATGGCTCTTTATAAACACAATGATAAAAAATAGGAAATAATATATAATTTACAGTAACAATAAAAGTGTTCAAATGCATAATTATTGACTTAATAAGGTAGGCACAAGGGAATTAATATCTGATATCATGGCCCCACAAAAAATTAGGACAAAATATGAACAGATGGTAAACAAATGACATTAGGAAAATTTATTCACAACAATAAATATATCAAACTAAATACTTACCTCTTTTTTGTATAGTGATACATTCTATTTGAATTAAATTTAAATATGGATATTAAATGTAAAAAGTTAATAGAAGACAATATATATGAATACAATGTGACCAGTGGGGAAGAGAAGGTCTTCAAGGAGATCCATATATCACAAATTATAAGGAAAAATTGTGATGTGTATGTGATTCTCTCAAAAATTAGGATTCCTGTTGACATTAACATTAATGTAGAAATTGATGGAACATAGGAAATTCCTTCTTCTTTTTGTAATAAATATTTTGTAACATATCATTTTTAATAAAACAGTATATTAATGTAATATAAGGTGAAATAATGTTAACTAAATTTAAAATATTCAGCGCTTGAACAGTATGTGCTTGGTCAGGACTATATTAGATCTATACATAGACTCACTATGACTTCAAGACTATGGTGTTAATTATGTGAGAATACATTAGGTCCTCAAACACCAATAGGATCATTGGCAAAAATGATACAATCGATTAAGTTTTAATGAGGTGTGATTTATATAGAAAACTTCACATATTTAATGCCTACAATTGGCTACTTTTGGACAAATGCACACCTGTGAAATCATCACCATAATCAAGGTAACAGCCATATTCATCACCTCAAAAGTTTCCTTGTGTATCTGCTGTTATTGTGTGCTTTGTTTTTGTTGTTTTGTTTTGTTTTTGTGTGTTAAGAAGAGATAATATGAAATCTACTCTCTTACTGAATTTTTATCTGTACAATATGGAGTATTATCAACTCTTAGCACCATGTTGTATAGCAAATCTCTGGATCTTACTCATACTGTGTAACTGATATTATATACCCATTGAACAACTCCTCATCTCTCCCACAATATAACCAAAGATGCCATCGTATATTTTCAGAAAATCTAAAGGGGAAAAAAATTCCCTTTCTTGAAAGCCACTACCTTAGGCCAAGTTCAGAAATTATAAACAAATGACATGTTGGAAAAAGCCATCTGCCATGTCTTAAACTCATATATTTTATACCTCGGCTATATGAGGAATTCCTGAAAATGAATGCATAATTGACAGGAAGGAAAAATGCATTCTAGAGGTCCAGGAATAACTGGTGAGCTAAAATACCTAAGGAAAAGAGGAGCGATTTAGACAACTTTTGCAAGGTTTACTTATAATAAACAAAATGCAAATCTGTGGGAGGGAGAAAGGAACAGAGAAATCAAGAGAGAAAAGAGAAAGAGAGAAGGAAAGAAAGGAAAGAAGGAAGGGAGGAAGGAAGGAAGGGTAAATAAAGAAAAGAAAGAAACAGAGAGAGGGAGAGAAAGAGAGAAAGGGGAGGAGGGAAGGAAGGAAGGTAGGAAGGAAGGAAGGAAGGAAGGAGGAAGGAAGAAAGGAAGGGAGGGAGGGAAGGAGAGAGGGAGGGAGGGTTAAGACCCAGGAGGTTCCTGTATGATAGCTTTGTTTTATCCTGGGACATAAGAGGGAATGATTTTCACTCAATGGAGGGAAGATAGAGATAATAGTATACATGAAATCAGTTGAGAAGATATAAATTACTATTATGGCCAGGGAGAAAGATTTTATTGAAAAAAATTAGATTTCAGGGAAATTACTTTTCTAGATACCATGCATTCTGTCTTCTGTGAGAATGCCATTTTAGGGTGCACTTTAGGTATTTAGACCTTTTATAACATTTAGGATTGTTGACTAAGGTCTGATATGTGAAGATATTTTATAATCCAGAAGTAATACAGGGGAAAATAAAACTCTTGCATTGTAGATTAGGGAAAGCTTCAGGTAGGAGGTAATGTCTACCCTGGCTGGTTGATTAGGCAAACACGAAAGAAAGACAATCTAGTCAGAAGGAAAGAATAGTTGCAAAAACCAGAAGATAAAAGAAGCACAAAATGTTTTGGAAACCAGGTTGGTTAATATGTCTAGAGCACAAAATACTAGACTTGGGAACACAAAGGCAGTGGAAGAATGGAAAGAGATTGTGCATTCCTAAACAGATTTAACATCTATAGTTATGGCTCTGTGTGTGTGTCTATGTGTGTGTATTTGTGAGTATATAGAGTTATGTCTGTCTATCTTTCGTTTATTTATCTATGTATCATCTATCATTTATCTGTAATATCTTAATGACACTGTGTTTTAAATAAATAACATCATCAGGGCACCTGGGTGGCTCAGCTGGTTAAGCCTCTGCCTTTGGCCCAGGTCATGGTCTCAGGGTCCTGGGATGAAGCCCCACAACAGGCTCTTCACTCAGCAGGGAGCCTGCTTCTCCCTCTCTCTCTGCTTGCCTCTCTGCCTACTTGGGATCTCTCTCTCTGTCAAACAAATAAATAAAATGTTTTAAAAAATAAAATGAAAAACATCATCTTAGACTTTCTTTTCCAGTGCACCTAAAAACAGTGGAATCTAATTATTAGGATGCAAATAACAAACCAAGTGCAAGGAAAATATTTAGTATTGGAATCAAAGAACACTAGGAAAACATTACTTTAGAAATATGGTTCCTTAAACGCTGTTTTTCAATATTTACAAAAAGCCTCTACTTCACATTGCTTCTGTGCTCTTGAAATATGCTGAATCCTATTAAATATGCATGTATATTGATGCATTTTATTTTCCACTGCCACTTATATGACCTCATTCATCGGAATTTATAAATTTCACAAAGGAATAATATGCCAAAATGCATAAAGTGAGCTAAATTGTATCTTTATCCAAACTGTAATTTCTTTTACCAATTAAATAATTTTATTGGACAAAATACATGGAATAATTTATAAGCCAATAAAATTATAGAATACAAAATGTGATCAGCATAATTATATAACTTCTCTGGAATATAGTTTCTAATATTTTCTAATCCATTGAGAATTACCAGATTTTATTTTCAGTTATTAATGTTTTAAATTTGTCAGTATGTTATATAAATGCTATTTAATATTTGGCTAACTCAAGAGGAGTCCCACCTAAATTTCTTTCCTTGGAGCTTATTAATGCAGACCACCAAGCTCCAGAGAAATAAATGATGCAGGGTTGAACCTTATTCAGAAGTACTGACTCATTTAGCATGAATAGCATCATGAAAATGGATTTATTTCTAATTATAAGTAAAAGGTTGTGATGAAGGGTGCCTGGGTGGCTCAGTAGGTTGGGCCTCTGTATTCAGCTTGGGTCATGATCCCAGGGTCCTGGGATCAAGCCCCATGTTGGACTCCCTGCTCAGAGGGGAACCTGCTTCTCCCTCCATCTCTGCCTCTCCCCCTACTTTTTTTTCTCTCTCTCTCTCTCTCTCAAATAAATAAATTAGGAAAAAAAAAAAAAAGGCTAGGATGATAGCATCTTCCACCTATCAAATTAAGTTCCAGGAAAAAAGTAAAACCTTTTTCTTAAATACTATGAGGAAAAACTCTTAACTGCTTTTGGTTAATTTCATAGGTCACAATCTAATGTCTATAAAATAGAGGGGTTTCTCTATCTCTTAAAGAACCTGCACATACATATGCCTGTGAACTCCCTTTCCCAAAGTAGAATACTTTGGTATATTAAAGATTTCAAGCTGAAGGAGTTTGAGAAATGGCAGGTGTAAGACAGACTTTTCCACCTTCCCCTGAAGCAGGTCATAAAAACAACATGTGAGAGGTGACTCTCCTATACCCAGAGGAAAGGAGCATCCTTCTTTCCAAAGACAAAGGCACACAGATGGGAATCTGGACTAACAGACTTGCTAAGTTCTTATTCTTTGTCTTGTCATGTCTTTCCACAACTTTCCACTTTTCATGAAACCTCACATAAAAACATTCAGGTTTAACTATTTCTTTAGGTCTTCATTTCCTTATGAAGGCTGTCAGGTCATATAAAACTTGTATTAAGTAAATGTATATGCTCACCCCTTGTTATTCAGTCTTTTTATATGGAAATCTCAGGCAATTGTTTTGAAGAGTAGAGGAAAAAGTTTTTTTTTTTTGTTGTTTTTGTTTTTTTCTCCCCACCTTCTCAATTTCCAAACCAGTTTCTGGGAAATCATGTGACCAAGATTTTTTTTTTGCTTTGCCACACCCACAATTGTAATTACCTTTCTTCAGTAACCTATTGCCTAGACTTTAAGGCCAACACCTAATCCTTTAAAATCAACAAATTGGGGTGCCTGGGTGCCTCAGTCTGTTAAACAGCTGGCTTCAGCTCAGGTCATTATCCTGGGGTCCTTGGATCCAGGCTTGAGTTAGGGTCCCTGCTCAGCGGGGAGTCTGCTTCTCCCTCTGACCTTGCTGGTGCTCTTGCTCACTCTGTCTCTCTGAATAAATGAATAAATAAAAAATCTTTAAAAACAATTAAACAAATAAAATAAACAAATTGAGGGGCTCCTGGGTGGCTTAGTCAGTTAAGCATCTGCCTTCAGCTCAGGTCATGATCTCAGGGTCCTGGGATCAAGCCCCATGTTGGGCTCCCTGCTCAGTGGGAAACTTGCTTCTCCCTTTCCCTCTGC
This sequence comes from Taxidea taxus jeffersonii, assembly GCA_003697995.1. Classification (NCBI taxonomy): domain Eukaryota; kingdom Metazoa; phylum Chordata; class Mammalia; order Carnivora; family Mustelidae; genus Taxidea; species Taxidea taxus. The sequence continues at coordinate 11,175 of ML103168.1, forward strand.
ACCCCTTCCCCCAGCTTGTGCTCTCTCTCTCTGTCTCTCTGCCTCTCTATCTCAAATAAATAAAGTCTAAAAACATAAAAATGAAATCAACAAATTGGATATGTAAGTATGAATAATTATTTTTTATAGTCATTCTCAATAAATAATATTAGATTGGGGGGAGAATGAGAAGCAAAGTGATTAGTGCCAGTTAACTGGAAAAGGTAAGCTAATAAAGGAATTCATTAGTAATATGCAGCTGATTCCCACAGAAAGGAGAGACCTGGAGAAAGTCTTATCACAAAGGTCACTTAAATCAGATATACTTGACTTCTAGCCTGCCAGCTTTTACACAATCAGCTGAATGTCTTGTTTCTCTGTGTGCTTAGCTGTCAGGAAGCCAAGAACTTAAAGCAATCTTTAGAAGAGGGTCAGAACAGAAAGATGCTAAGCAAGCTACCATTACCTCATTAGGCAAAATACATGAGCACGCAACACACATGTGTATACATGCATGCTCAGTATTGCTTTCCAGTTGCTTTCACCATGTGCGTCTGGCTGAGGTGGGTCTTCAGCCCCAGGACATTTGAAATGTTCCTGTTTCCAAATGTTCTTAGACTCCCTGGCTTTGCATTGGTGAGGAGATATGCAATTATTAGCGTCCATGAAACAGTTCTCATTTTGTCTTCTTTTAAATTACTAATATCTTCAAATTAACAATAGATTTTTTCCAATCAATAATGTAAATTACATTGTAGATTTAGACAAAGAAAAGCTTTGTTAAGCATTTTTAGAATAATTAATGGAGACTATGGAAATTAATTGAATACAAATTTATGTATAAATTGTTGCTGTTACCCAATGCCAATGCCATGTTCCCCCAATATTATGGCAAGCTTCACATTGTCTATTAAGAAATATTTCTCCTAGAGTGCCCGGGTGACTATTTGGTTAAGCATGTGCCTTCAGCTCAGGCCATTGACTCCTGGGTCCTGGCATCCAGCCCTGCATTGGGTTCCCAGATCAGTGGGGAGTCTACCTGTCCCTCCCTCTCTCCTTCTTCCCCTTCCCCTGTTCTTGCTCTCTCTGTCCCATGCTCTCTCTTTCTCAAATAAATAAATAAAATCCTTTAAAAAAAACCAAAAAACAAAAAAACAAAACACTTCTTCCAAGACAGGCTTCAATATAGTGAAGGCAGAATTGTGTCATTTATATTGACAGGTTCTGTCATAGCATCCAGCACAATGCCATAGTAGAGGAAAAAAAATTGTTGAGTGAAATATTAATTGTGTGTATTAACTGTGTGACATCAAAAACACACAGGGATAGTACGCAAGTCAACTACATGAGGAAAAAAAAAGTAAAACACAAATTTCATTAATTCCCTGTGTATGAAGTTTCTTCTAAGAAGAAAAATGAAATTAATGAGATTTCTGAATTCAGGGACCATCCCCAATGACTTTTGACATTTTTTGGAACATTTTGACGCTTTGAAAGCAATATTGTGCTTTAGCTGATATAGACTTACAAAATACCCCTACCTTCTCTCTCAACTACCAGTGTAGGACCCATAAATACCAGGTACACTGTATGAGTTCAAGAAATATTTGTGGAAAGATTGAATATGTGCTCAGTTAATTTTATTTGGCAAATCAGTGATATTATAACATATTAAGAAATATAGATTTGGTCCGCAGCCTTTCTAGCATAGATGTCCTAAAACCTCTGGTTCCTAAAGGATGAGAAAAACAAAGGTGTCTTTTGTTATGTTAATGAGATGATGTTAGGACAGCTCCTAAGGGTGGGGCTGGTTGCTAGGGGAGCTAACCCTGTGACCCAAAGAAATTTGAAAATTTCAGTCCCACTCTCTGACCTCAGGAAGAGAAGGACTGGAGATTGAAATCATCATCACTGACCAATGATTTAATTAATTATGACAATGTAAAAACCCAGAAGGGCAAGGTTTACAGAGCTTCTAGGTTGGTGAACATGTGGAGTTTCAGGGAGAGCACAAATATCAGTGAGTACAAATAAATGCAATAAATTGGGGCACCTGGGTGGCTCAGTAGTTAAGTGTCTGCCTTCGGCTCAGATCATGATCTCAAGGTCCTGGGATCAAGCCCTGCATCAGGCTCCCTGCTCTGCGGGAAGCCTCCTTCTCCCTCTCCCACTCCCTGTGCTTGTGTTCCCTCCCTCACTGTGTCTCTCTCTGCCAAATAAATAAATAAATAAAATCTTTAAAAAAAAGTGTAAAAAATTAAAACACATAGAAATAATATATTCTATATGAAGTATTCCATAGACCGATGTGAAGTATCATAAGCCACAAAATATATGTCCAAAACTTAAAACAGCTAAGAAAAAAAGGACAGATAAAAGAAATAGGAATCTCTAATACATTAAAAATATGAAAACTCATCAGTATATTTTAAAAGTGTGAATTTCTATTTTAAATCTCTTAAATTATAAAAGCTCAGAAATAATAATCAAAGCATATGGCATATCAATATAAGTACTTAAAGTAGTATAAGATGATATCTATATGAACCTTAAGATGTCCATTCCATTTATGTAGAAATTCTACTCCAGTGAATCTAGTTAAGGCACGTGATTTAAAATCCAGAAAAGTCTGCTATACAAATGAATTTATTTTCATCATAATTACAATTTAAAAATAGAATAGTAGAATTGTTGAATTATAGTATTACATCCCTGCAATGAAATATTAGACTGTTGTTATATATAACACTTAAAATATACAGACAAAAAATTTCAACCCAGGGGAAAAAAAAACAATATAAAACATTTTACACACTGCGATCATACTAAAAAATAAACATCTGGAGAAAATACATAGAATGGAAGCTGGTTAACTGAGGTGATGGGTATAAGAATAGTTTTTCCTTTGTTAATTTCAATATTCCTGCATTCGGCAAATTCCTGTTGTGTTTTTTTTTATTAGAAGACATATAATTTACCTAATTATAAAAAATAGCTTATTCTTCAAGTAATCTCTATTCTCAATATGGGGCTTGAACTCATGACCCTGAAATCAAGAGTTGAATGCTCTACCAAGTGAGCCAGCCAGGTGGCCCTAATTTACCTGATTTTCAAGTGGAGCTAAAACCCAAGAATAGTATTTCAAATACAGTTTTTGCAGCTTGAGATAGAGGGGTTGTTATCTTCCGGTCTTATTTACAATTCTCATCCTAGTCTAAAAATATGTTAGATGTATTTTAGAATTACATGATTCTGTTTTAAACTTGAAGTAAATTGAACATAGAGTTTTGCCCTATTGTTTTGTTTTTGCCTCTGCATTTGCTTTATTTGTGGCCAATGTGAATTGTAGGAAATTATATTTAATCGCTAGTTAGTTCATTAACTTTCTACTACATGATTTCTAATATTGTGTTATAGATGATATAAAGTCATATGATGAAATAATTTCTCAGGAGGTTTGAAATTCATCTGAGATTGCTCCAGGAATTTGAGCACAGTATAGTGAACCATCAGAAAAAGAGCAATCTACAAAGTTGTAGGAAATTAAAAAAAATATATGGAATGTGAAGGATAGAGGTTCTCCATCTATTTCCCCATTCAATGCAAGGAAGCAGTCTTTAATGTTCTTTCCAGAAAGTCTAAGTAATTTTAAGACTTCTTCTGTAATAGGAAACAACCCATCTCATTGTTGGAAAGTGTTAAAAATTATAAAGCTTATTCTCACATCACTGGCATATCCCCACATATTCCAGTACTCTTCCTTTCTGAGATACATATTTTAATACTCAAAAAAAAAAAGAGAGAAAGGGTAGGGGTCTGAGACATTATCTCTCATTGTGTCTTTCATTTTATATTAAATTTCAGAGGTTCTACATGACATCTTGAATTTTCCTTTGTCCTGCCTTACTGTCCTCTGTCAGCTTCTCCATCCCCTTCTCTTGTCTCAAGATCTATGACTGCTTCCCCCTTTCTTCAAAGGTTCAATCTCCCTTTGGCCACAGCTTCTCTCCCTTGATACCCCAATGTTCCCCTAACACAATATTTTGCAGGCACCTCATTAAGAGAAGGTTTTAAGATAATAGAGGAAAACCACATTCCAGTCAAGAGCAGGAAGCAATTTAAACGGCATATTAGTCTACCTCTCTCTTAACATTCTCTGGCTATCCTGCTGTGACAAATTTTTTATTGTCCATTTTTCTCTATAATCTCATACACATGCTTTTCTGTGGGAACAATTTTCACCTACTCTGTGCCCAGAAGTTTTCACCATCTCTCTTCTTCCTTCAGGTCCATGGACCTCCCCAAACTATTTTCCATGATCTACCCCCAGAAAACAATACAAGGATATCTTCTACAATGTTTTTGACAGAAAGCTTCCTTCCTCAAACACCAGCAGTCTCTATAAACAGAAATCTACTCGTATTTATTCAACAGTAAATGCCCTTATAAAACTTGTTTTCTTTCTGGTGATAATTACAGTGAAATCTAACATGCTATCTTATAAACTTCCCCTATGATGTGATCAGCATATTCTGGAAAAATAGGGATTGTATCAGCCACTTGTTCTCCTTAAGACAAATTTGGTTGTCTGATGAAATTTCCCTCCTATCCATCACCTTTGGTTTTCCTTTCTCCAAACTCAATACTCCTTGAATGTCAGCATCTCTATCCTTTTCATTTTTCCCTGGATGCTCCATACTTACAACTTACAATATAGGAAATGAAAGCAATGGTCAGATAACATCTTGCTAATGCAGAGAATACTGGAACTGGGTCTATCATTAAGTGGTGTTCAGCATTTAATTAAAATGGAACAAATGTAAGTGACACTTCTTTCATGTGGTTGTAGGAGCACAATAAGTAGAACTGAGAGATTTAACCTATGAGCATAGAAGACACTAGTTACCTTTAAATTTCAGACAACAAAGGATTCTTTACGTAAGTTCATGCCTATGATTTATCTGGGAAACTTATACAGGAGACAATCAGTGAAGCAAATCTATACCCTGCCAGGTAAGCCTCTATAGACAGCAGATTACTGTGATGGAGAGAATATTCACCAGTCATTCCTTACAAAAGAGGAATCAAGGTGTCATGTGATGTGAGAGATTTTAGAAAACCTAATTAATTCCTTCTCCACCATTTTATTTGAAAACAGAGTCAGGAAATTAATTTGGGATCAAACTAGGTCTTCAAAAACACAAGTATGTGCACTTGCCAAAATGGAGCTTACCTCTGAATTGAAATTATATGGACATTCAAAGTGGAGTCCTAGGGGTCAAAAGACTCCTGACCGCAAAAGATAAAACAAAACGAAAATCCTCTCAAAACAATTCAGTTTAAATAAAAATAATGTATTGATTTATTGTACTGAAAAGCAGAGAAAGAGGCTTTGGCCATGGCTAGATGTACTCCATTTTGCATTATCTCCTTGTACTCTTTTTTATTTTTTTTTTTCATATTTTGTGCCTGTGGTAGAAAAATAACCAGCAGAAACTTCTTGCTTATATTCTCTTCTTTTAGCAAGTTCAAGAGATGAAGGTCTTCTTTCTAATATTCCTGGAAAATTCCAAGATTTAACTTTATTGAAATGACACGAGTCTATTACTTCCTCATATGGAGTTACTATGTCTAAGGGATGGAATAAGCAGATTGCCTGCTAGGTCTAGCCCTGGAACAAGATTGGAGATAGCCCTACGGAGTTCATGGAGTGTGACTGAAGCAGAGGTGGACTCCAAAGGTAAATTAGAATCAGAATCACAGATTCTGGGAAAGCAAAAATAACACATGTTCACTATCAGGGGCAAAACTTAGCTACCCACCCTATAGGCATGATGGCTTTAGGATGTATGGCATGTAGAAAAGATATGCTCTACTGCTTTCTATCATGTATGAGACAGCCTAGAAACACCCATATCTTCTTCATTTGCAGCAAGTACAAGTGAGAAAATTGCTTTTGAGTAGTTAGTAGAATCCTTTCTAAATCAATCCTGTTAAAAAGAGCTTTGAAGAGGGGTGCCTGGATGGCTCAGTCAGTTAAGCATCTGCCTTCAGCTCAGGTCATGATCTCAGGGTCCTGGGCTTAAGCTCTGCCTCGGGCTCCCTGCTCAGTGGGGAGCCTACTTCTTCTCCCTGTGCCCCTCTCACCTGCTCATGCTATTTCTCTTGCTCACTTTTTCTCTCAAACAGATAATTAAAATCTAAAAAAAAAAAAAAAAAAAAAAAAAAGCATTGAAGAAAGTGTGAGTAAGAAGTCCAAATGAACCATCTCAAAAGTCAGATGAGGTGTATTTTTCCCAAGAGAGATACCCGGTTTGGGACTGGAGAGGGTCCATCACTGTGTTCATTCACAGAAAAATTAGGAGTATCAGTTGAAGTTAAACACATATAAGTATTGCTTCCTTAAGCTATATTTTAACTTAAGTACAGCAAGAGAGAAACTAGACTCAAAACATAGGACTGAGCCACAGCCTCAGCAGACCCAGTTGAAGGCCATGGGGAAAAGAATATCCAAGGGCTACTATAAGAAGCATGCAGTTATGTCTGGCTTGACTAAGAGGTTAAATGTAGCCAGGAGCAGCTTAAAGACAGCACTGGGATGGATCAAGTGACGGAGACCACAGGCATGAAGTGATTTGTTTTATATTAAAAACCAGATGTTTAATTACTTGACATTTCCAATCATTTACTTAATTTGAGTCTCTCATTAGTCTCTTAAGGTGAGTGATGGAGGCTGAAAGTCCATCCTTTTAAAATGAATGAGTGAAATCCTCCCACAGAGCTAGAAGTAAGATCAGAGTTGATTGAGGTTGAGCCCCTGTTTTACAAAATACAGTGATTTTCACAGTTTGGGGCCAGTAGTTAAAGACAAATTTTAAGCTTGGATTTTTTTTTTTAAGATTGTATTTATTTGATAGAGAAAGAGACACCCAGAAAGGGAACATAATCAGGGTGAGAGAAGCAGGCTTCCCACCAAGCAGGGAGCCCCATGTGAGGCTCGATGTGGGGCTCGGTGTGTGGGTTGATCCCAGGACCCCAGGATCATGACCTGAGCTGAAGGCAGGGGTTTAACCACTGAGCCACCCAGGCACCTGACTTTGATGGTATTTAAAACAGTCAAGGCATAGATTGGATAGTATCCCATTCCCTCTGCATAAAGATTCATCCTTTGTAGTTTACAAGTTTCATCGATTAACAATATTGATAGAATTTGTGTTGTTCTCCTTAAGCATAAAACACCGCTCTTTCTTGTACATAAGATTTTTACCCCATCTTATTTCAAAATAATCATTAAGAGTTGCTGTAAAAAGAAAACAAAATGAAACAAAGAGGAGCAAATATTTCTTAAAAGCCAGTAACACAGAATGAGAGGGAGTGGGGAGTTTCCCGTAAAATGTTACTGTAGGGTTTGGGAATGTAATAAAAAGAAAACAGACTATACTATCTCACTGTCCGATCTCTATGCTGCTCTCCTGGACCAGTCAACATTTCTCTGAAACTCTCTTTCCTCATCAGCATACTGAAAATAATGATATCATCTCACTAATCGTGTTTTTATGCGGATGGAGGGAATGTATGCAAAATCTAATTATAAACTGTAATGCACCGATGATCATTAGAAATCAGCAGAATTTCAATCTTCAAACTATTTGCATAAGAAAATCCAGCTAATTTTCTTTATTTGCTCCATTATAAGAATTGATTTAGCAATCCCAGACTGGAGAGATGGCTTTGTCAGTTTGAAGGGAAAATTCACTCTTCCCCTCAGGAATGGATGTCTCTTAGTCATGTTCCTAAAGACTGAGTTCCCTCTGAATTCCAGGATTGGAGAAGCAGATGTTCTGTTGCTAATAATTTCTGGTCTAATTTTCACAGGAAATTTAGGTTCTTGTTGAACAGCCATGGGGGCCAATTAAGAAAAGATGTGAATAGGGCCTATGGGGATAAAGAGATATGTACATTATGCCAGAGATGCTTGGAAGGCAGGAAGAAGGATTCGGAAATTGCAGTGATGGGAAGCCTCGACTAGGAAATTTTTGGAGATGACAGCTGTCCACGAGGTGCCAGTAAAAGTCTGGTGAAGAGAAAGTCCATTGTGAGGATAGCTGGTTGCATTCCCAGAAGGTCTGCTGTCTCAGAATGCTCACTAACTGACTGGGCTGTTTGCATACCACTGGAAAATTAACATCACCTGACTAAGAACCTGGGCCAGTCAGCCATCCAGCCTTTATGTGAGTAGGGATGTCTAGGTGTCCAGCTTTTTGCTGTCCAGCTGCTAAACAGGAACATGTGGTACAAGCCATGACATGTCATATTTTGACAATTTCCTGCTACCCCATGGAGATGCCTCCCTGTGGTTCTCTGGAATGACTATTAAGTCACCACACCCTCTGTCCTGAAGTCTGGCTAAATTTGGTGAGGGACATAAGCCTCTCTATTATGGTAATAATTATTTTTGTCATTAATTATTAAAAATGAGATTGGAAGTTTTATCAGAATGTCTGAGCTAAGGAGGATAACTGAAAGTAAGTTTAAACTTTAGTGAGGAGCTTCCTGCCAAACTAGAAGGAAACAGAAGAGGTCTTCTACACTCTCTTTAAATAATAACACTTACATAATGCAAGGTGCTTTTTCCTACTGCTACACTTATGGAGGTCTATATATTAGAGAGATTGAATAACATAATGAACAATTTCTGAAGGAACAGTTTCATAAAATGTGCAGAATATTGTGTGTGGCATATTTTAAAATCTCTATTCTTGGCATAAAGCTAAGAGCATAATCAGAAAATTGTAGGTCTAGGAAAGTATTTTGAAGGGAACTGAAAAAATGATATTAAGGTATTAACGTATCTGTTTTTTAAAATTATTTATTTATTTAGTTGACAGAGAGAGAGGGAGAGCACAAGGAAGGGGAGCAGACGGAAAGGGAGAAATAGACTCCCCTGAGGGGCTTGATCCCAGGACCCTGGAATCATGACCTGAGTCAAAGGCGGAGGCTTAACTGACTGAGCTACCCAGGAGCCTCAAGATATCTTATCTTTCAAGAAACTTTCTTTTTAAGCCAGAATCCTTATTTTTATTTGTAAAGTGAGCTAATATATATTACTTATAATATACAATGATATGCACACACATATAATATATAGATATCGAATATAGATACCGTGTGTATGTGTGTGTGTATGTGTGTGTGTATATATATACTCCAGGAAAAGAGAAAGTCCTTCCTGCTCTCTTTCTGTTATTCAGTACAAAATGTGCCAATGTTTCAGACATTCTTACAGCCCCAAAGATATTGAGCGCCAACAAAAATGAAAATGCCTTTCCACAGCTGAGGCTTTAAGCAAGCAACAGCCTGTTATAGGTACTTTGGGGACTTTCTAAGACAGATTTGTTCTTCATGAAACACTGGATACTGACATTTGAAATAAAGTGACATTTCTTCAGGTTTCTGGAATCAACTAAGTACACATTGAGTTGAGTCTGGGTTTCCATAGCTTTCATCACATTGCATGTAGTAGAGAAACTGGGAACTATAGAAAATTCACTTGAAGAAAAAGAAACCAGACAAATAGGGAATACTCTTATACCTAAGAGGAGTTTCATTTTCTCCTTTCTCCTTTCAACCACATAGTTGGATTCCAGCTGCTATTACCGATAGAAAAATACCACCGGTGGAAACGGAATAAAAAATGAAGGCCAAGCATCTGAGTGCCCACCCCTTCTGCTCTTTCAGGAAATTGATCATGACTACATGCATCTGATCTTAATGGATAGTCCCTGCTCTGAGCCCCAAGGAGAACAGCCAAAGAGGAGAGGAAAAAGCAACTCAAGATCCCTGCCAAAATGCCAAAATGCCCTGAGGAAGAAAGCTTCCTTGAGTTAAATCTGCAGATGATTTTAGCCTTGTGTTTATGTGCAAACAATAAGTCAATAGTATTAATATCTAATTCCATTTATGCCCCCAGACACTGGTGGTATTCTATCCAAAGTAAGTTACCAAGTTTTTATTTTAAATCCTTAGAAAATTAGCATTCTGTTAGAAATACTCAAATAATCACACAAAAGACAATTAAGAATTTATCAAATATTCACAAATAAAAACAGAATACATACAGATAGGATTATTAAATCAGTCAAGCTCCCAAGAAATGTTAACTATCTTTTTGTTGTTGTTGTTGTTGTTTAAAGATTCCATTTATTTACTTGACAGAGAGAGAGAGATCACAAGTAGGCAGAGAGGCAGGCAGACAGAGAGGGAAGCAGGCCCCTTGCTGAGCAGAGAGCCCAATGTGGGGCTCAATCCCAGACCCTGAGATCATGACCTGGGACAAAGGCAGAGGATCAATCCACTGAGCCACCCAGGCACCCTGAAATGTTCGCTATCATGAAAATATTTTTTTTTCAAGCCAGGGTTGTATTTATCAAATTAAGTGGATGCCATTCTCCCAAAAAAGATGGCAGTTTCCAGCATAAGGAGGATATTTATTACAAATTATTGCCCCTAGAAATTAGAATAGATTTGGTAATTTTTTAATATAACTCTGGTTTTCATTTTGGCCACCTTGGGATTTGGGCAACCATGTCCATGCTACATGTTGCTTCACCATCCCCTACTCTGGATGATGTACGTAGGGCTACATAAGTTTTATTAACATATGCATATAGTTTGTGCCATCTTGCCATGAAACACCCAATAAATAAATAAATAAAACAATAAAATAAAGACATTTACTCTTTGGCTAAGGGTTTTAATTAGAAAGAATGGTTATGAAAGAAAATGTCTCTGGTTATTGTCTACATAGAAAAAGTCCCTCAAAGTTATTTTTTTCCCTTGCGTTTTAAAGTATTAGGCATTTGGACTTCTCTGTTCCCCCAGAAGTGTACAGGGAAGCTGAAATACAAAGTAAGAGGGAGGATTTGAGATGTAATGGGTCATGAATGTTCTGGTGGCGGCTGGAGCCCAGGAAGTTACATGACCATTGAAAAGCTCCCTGACATGAGGAATGGATCAAGATTTTCCAGGAGTAATAATATTTGACATTCATCTTAAAGTTGTATGCTGTTTATGCTCTAATCTCTATTGTCTCCAAATGTTCATTAAACCTCTTTTGCAAATTACGGACTTGAGTTCCTGGACCTTTGAGGGATAAGGGAGGAGACAAGACTGTTTTTGATCCTGGAGTTGACCAACAACAAATTTGGGATGACTGAGGAAGTAGGTACCAGTATATATGCATTTTATTTATTTGACATTATGTACAGATCTTAAAATGGGGGCAGGATAGAATCACAATAGGAAAGGACAGACTAGAGGGTAAATATGCAGGCATTAAAGTAGAAAGATAATTCCCAGCCTGACAATCTATCCTAAATCATGAAGAGCCCTTTAGATAACATTCTTTGGAAAATCTGACCCCCTCTCATATACTTTCCTAAACTTAAAACATGAAGAGTGGTATCTCTCAAATCACTGGTTCAAATTTTGGCCAGGCTACTAAAAGTATGCTTTGAGAGAGATGCTATTTTCTGATTAGGTCTTAGTGAAAGATTGTACATTTTCTATCACCAATTCATCACATAACCCCTTTGTTTAAGATTTTTTTTTAATCTAGCAAGCAGTTAGTACATTCAGTAACTATGAGTTTTCTATAGGAAGAGAGTCCCAGTTTGTGAATTCAGATGAATGTAGGACAAGATTATGTTCACAGAGTGATGTATATTTTTGTTGATATATAGATGATTTTATATATTTGGCTCTTTACTAGTGTTCATTTTAAAAGCATTTTTATTCCATTTCCATAGATTCTTTCCTATTATTAACTAAAAGTGTGCAGGTTATATCAATATAAAGACAATTTCTTCTCTCCAGACTTCCAATTAGGATTTAAGAAATTTACAGAAGGAAGGCTGATAGATTTACCATGTTTTAGTATATGTGCTGCTGAAGCGAGCACAGATTTACCATGTTTTAATATTTCAAATAGAGTATTGCATTTCCAATAGAAGAGTAAGATGTATGGGAAATACAGTGTAATGTAATATGGACTTTCATACAATAATTATTTAAATTTTGTTTTTAGAAAAAAAAAGTCTAATATTAAGAACCACCACCAATATATCATGTTTTAATAGGATATATGGTATGTCTGCCAATTCTGCAAATAAGTTTCCCTAAACTATGGTGACTCATGTTATATGAATACATTTATAAAAATAATCTTCTCAACACTTTGTCATAGCCTTTCTTTTTCTTTTTAATTAAAAAAATGTTTATTTATCTGACAGGCAGAGATCACAAGTAGGCAGAGAGGAAGGCAAGAGAGAGAGGAGGAAGTAGGCTCCCTACTGAGCAGAATGCCAATGCGGGCTAGATCCCAGGACCCTGGGATCATGACCTGAGCCGAAGACAGAAACTTTAACCCACTGAGCCACCCAGGAGCCTCTGTCATAGACTTTCTTGCAAAATTTCGCATTATATGGTTATCAGGTCAAAAACAGTAACTCACAGGTGAATACAAGATTCACAGCAATTCTGTTAATTATCTCCACCCTTAAAGCCCAATGACCTGGAAATCTTGTTTACAGCATAATTTTAACCCTTCTAGCCACAGTTGACAGACACCTTTAAACAAACTTCCTACTTTTGCTTAAACTATTTCAGGTTTGCTTACATTGAATATCCTAATTGGCAATGTATGGGGAATCATTTATAGCAACTACATTTCTAAGCTTACCAAGAATAACGTATTTCGATTAAGAAAACAGACCTTCAAACTAGAGGAAAAAAATACAAAAGAGACCACCCTCTAAAGAGAAGATACAGAGGGAAGTTGTGGAGAATTCACACAGGGTCATTTCTGTATGTGAAGTGAATGTTAAAGCAATACATCCCCCATTCAAAAACATAATCCAACTTGGATCTGTGCTAAACATGTGGGAATAAACTGAAGCAAGTCAAAGGGAGAATAAACATGTGAAAGTCTTTGTAGTCCCATTTTCTGAAGAGCCTGTGAAACATGAACTGCATGCAAGACTACCTTTTCATCTAATCCTGTATAATGTCCTCTGATCTTTCCAGGAGTTCTTAACCTGAAGCCACAGAGTGAAATCCATATTAAATGCAAGCATAGCATCTTTCAGTTCTGGAGTTCTGGAATGTTCTCTCTTGTTTCCAGATTTTGCACATAGTGGTATTGAATGGTTCTGGTACAAGGTCTTTCATGAGCTGTATTAAAGATGTCAGCCAAGGAAACAGGTACCTGAAGGTTTACTTACTGGGTCTTAAGAATCTTCTTCCAAAATGGTGGAAAAGTAGTTTTCCTTCTACTTCTTTAGACTCTTGGCTTTTACCCCACCTTATAATAAAAAACTAACAGGAGAAAAACAAATGGGAACTTAGCAGTATGCATCCCTCCTGCTTAGATAGGAAATACTCTGGTAAACTCAGTAATTTTCTGAAATGGCCCAAGCCACCACCTTAAATACCATGTTCTGCTAGAGACAAAAGATGCTGGGGGTTAGGGTGGATAAAAGTGAGTTATTGGAGGTTATAAGGCAAAGAACAGTAAACAAAGGTGTTTTAGGGCTAACACTAAGTATTTACCATAGGACTTCATGCTGTTTAAAAAAGCAAACAAATAAACAAAACCACCATAAGCAAAAGCAATGAATGAAAACAACAAGGCTTTTAAAAATGTATGTTTTTGCAAGTTGAAAAGGACAGTTTAAAAGTGTTTCACAAGGCAGGAATATGTTGCTCAGGTACTAAAGTTTAACCTCTAAGAGGGAATTACATTAAATTGCTTTAAATGGTACTCTTCATAGAATACAATTTGGGATGAACATAAAGGATGAAATTTCTCCATAAAAGTTGGCATGTTTATATCCTTTGTACCAGAATTGTGATCAATTATCATTCTTATTACATCAACAAAAGACAAATCCTCTTAGTACGGTTAGCATCAGGTACTTTTCTGGTTTCCAGTGAAATAAAAATTTATCTTTTACAAAAACAAAACTTCATTATTACTTCTTGGTGTTATCAGCATATGGGAAGACTAAACAATTAAAGATAATGTTTATGTACAATGTACAATTTTAATGTAATGTTAATGTACAATTTTAAATGCGAGTACAAACAAAGACCATATGTATAGCAGAAAACCAATAAATATTTGTGGAATAAATAAATGATTTTTTTCAAAAAACATTTTGACTTTGCTTTCTCATGTTAAAATCATTTTCAAATCTAGTGCTTAAGTTGATGCAATATTAACTGCATTGACAACAGTCTTATTTTGTGAATAAAATCTTAGAAAGCATATTAAGTTGTTGTTGAATGAATAAATGAAATTATTATTTTCTTGCCTTTTTTAACTTTGGAAAGAGGATTGTGGAGAGGTTAAAATAATATGGTAATGATGTTAGCTGATCAGCAAGCCTTTTTTTTTTTTTTTTTTGGCCCCAGAATTAAACTGTATTTCCCAGACTCTTTTGCAATTAGGTAGGGCCATGTGTCTAAATCTAGTCAATGTTTACTTCACAGGTGCTTTTTCTAGGACTTACCCATAAAAATTTCTGAAGTCCCTCCTACATGTTCTTTCTCTCTTTATTAGCTTGGTGATCTTGGAAACCATTTATTAAGGAAGACAAAACCAAAACTAAGATTTGGTGTTGGAATCACCACTTGGACTAATCAGAAACCTAAGTTAAAATATCATTTGGGTGAGGTGAGAAGTAAACATTTGGTGGTAAGCCTCTGACATTTGATGTTCCATCTGTTAGTGCAGTAAACAATTCCCAAATCAAATTTTTCTTTTTTTTTTTTTGTAGAGCTAAGTTAGTAAAAATCCAGGATTAAAGGTTTTTTGAAAGGTGTTTTTCTTTATCTAATTCAAATTTAGTTTAAATTAAGGTTATAAATCTTTGTTAAGTTTTACTGAAATATGAGTTGAAATGAAATAGAATGGAAAAACATGACCTCTCTAAGACAGCATACATGTCAATATTAATATTTTGGAAGGTGACTGAAGCCACTCATGTTTATAGTATTTTCTCCTATTTAAATAGGACTAAAAGTAATACAGAAAGGAGAAATTCACTGTCCTTTTAGCATCTTCAAAGTAGTATATGCCCTTTAATTTTATATATATATATACATATATATATATATATATATATATAAAGATTTTATTTATTTATTTGACAAACAGAGATCACAAGTGGGCAGAGAGGCAGGAAGAGACACAGAGAGGGGGAAGCAGGGTCCCTCCTGAGCAGGGAGCCCGATGTAGGGCTCGAACCCAGAACCCTGGGATCATGACCTGAGCCGAAGGCAGAGGCTTTAACCCACTGAGCTACCCAGGCGCCCCTAATTTTATATATATTTTGATATGCATGATAAGAGGTTTAAATTTTAAATGGGAATAATAATTTATTAATTATTAATTAGGATATATGGTTACTTGGAGTATCTACTGCCAGAAAATGATGATAGTCTCTACTATATTTTGAAACCTTGAAAAATTTTAACTTATTGCATTGCAACTAACTCAAAGATATACACACTTACTCAGATATAATCTAATAAAATAAAATAATAAATATAAAAATATGGACACGGAATATATATAATTATATATTTAAATGAAATCATAAATAATTATATATAATTATATATACAAATAATTAAAGGGGTGAAATGAAATGTTTTTGCTCCTAAGACATCTTCCAGTTTATTTTCTCTCTTACATCTTATAGCAGACTAGGCTGTTGGTTCCAAAACCATCTCCACTCTCCAGGTCTTTCTTCCTATAAACCTCAGCTTTGTTTAGCTACTAGGCTGAGAGTCCTATATCTGAATAAAATTAAACCCATCCCTTTTCTCTATCAGATCAATGAGGTATTAAGAAGAAGTCAGCTGGAGGAATTCTAGGGAAGATTTTTCTTTTCTGATAAAAGAAAGACTCATGCAGAGAAAACCTCTGCTGAGATCACTCCTTTTCTTTCTTCTTTGATTGAAGTTAAAGGAACACTGGGCTTGGAGATACTACAGCCAACTAGCAAGCATGATGGAATGGTTAAGGGCACTAGAGAAAGGCCGTCCAGAGCTCCTAGTGTATTAGTGCTGTGCCCATGGCAATCAGTGCTAGCAACTGCTAATTGTAGGTTTCCAGATATTTTGAGAGGGTCCCTATACTACAATGCCCCAGAGCATTGTAGCAGAGGTGACTGGTGCCCTGCCCATGCCTCTACTTCAGAGTGCAACTACTGGACCTTAAATTGACAACACCTGTATTCCTTCCCTAAGCATTTTTCAGTCATCCAGAGCCAGCTTTGCCACCCAATTAGCAAGCCAGAAGTGTTCAGGGAGCATTACTATCCCCACCCCAGATATAAGAGCAGGCCTCAACCGAAAAGACAGAAGGCAGTTGGTGTAGGAATATGCTCCTCCTTGAGTGAAAAACATGGTTTACCCTAGTACCAAGAGTTCCCACATGGGTCAGCTCCAGATAGCAACAGTGGTATTATTGCTTTATAACACTCCTTATTGGCTCACTTTGCATCTTCTCATCCCATCTCCTTTACCAGTATTTCCTGGGACCACCTCCAAATAAATTAAATGTACTCTAATCTTTGCTGTAGGGTTTGTTTCTGTGAAAATCCAAACTAAGACAGATCTTATGAATTGAATTTAAAAGATACACATCTGCCATATGATTTTCTTTGTGGAGTTATAAATATAAAGGATTATACTAGCTGTTGATATAAAATATAATACAATATGTTAGATTTTCTTTTCCTTATATTGTTTATGGTATGATTTGATCCTCACTGTATCCTTTACAGTATGTATTTCTTTTTCAATATAATTTAAAGTTTTGTTTTAAATAACATTTGGCTGGCATCCTCCAATGAAATCTTCCTAATTAACCACTAAAATATTTTTGAAAGAAAAAGATAAAAGTAAGGACATAAGACATTTTAAAAAAATGAAAACAAAAAGAAGTGGCAATAAAGAACAAAATGATCAACTTATTTCCTAGCTTTTAGAAAAATTGTCATTTAGTATAAAACAGAAAACAATGAATTAAAAAATAAAAAATAAATGTTTTTTGGGGGGGCTGTCATAAGAAATTATAAAAAATTTGGCAGCTTAAAACAACAGAAATTTATTCTCTCAGTTCTGAGACCAGAAGTCCAAAATAAAGATGGGGACTTGGCTGGCATTTTCTGGCCCTGAGGGAAATTCGTTCCTTACCCCTTCCTCAACCTCTACCAGGTACTAGTGATCTTTGGTGTTCTTTGGTTTACTTTTGCCTCTGTTTCCCTTGGCCTTGCCTCTGAGTTGCTGTATATCAAATATCACTCTCTTTTCTATTCAAAGCTTACAAATTATTGCATTTAGGGTCCATTCTAAATTTAAGATAATCTCACCTTGAAATCTTTAACTTTATTACATCTGTAAAGAACTTATTTCCACACAAGATCATATTGACAGATACTGAGGCTTAGGACTTTCACTTAAATTTTGGGGGGGATATAATTCAACCCACTACAATGGGTAAGATCAAAAAGAGATACATAAAAATGAAATATACAGTAACAGAATTTAAAGCTGCATCTGAGGCAGAAAACAGCTGAATAGAAATAGTGGGAGATTAAGTCAGTGAGTGCACGCAAATAACAAATTCTCCCAGAGTCAGGGAAAAGGACAAAGAGCTCAGATATAATGGAAGAAAAGAAGAAAGGAAGGCAGGCAGGCAGGCAGGAAGGAAGGAAGGAAGGAAATGTGAAAGGAAGGAAGGAAGGAAGGATGACAAACGAACGCACTACTTATAAAAGAAAGCCAACCACTGAATTATAGGAGGATCTGAGGAAGAGTGCCAAAAACAAAACAATTGTAACAGAAACAATACTCATAGACATAATTGAAGAACTTTCATCGTTGAAAAAGGCATCTACCTGTAGCTACCCTTATTGAAAAATCTCATTATGAATCAGGGAAAACCAGTTTTGAGAAAGTCACTTCTCCTTTCATGAAATGTGAAAATAAAGTTCCTTGTAAGTATTCTTTCACATAAACAAAAATATAACACCAAAAATAAAATAAAATTCAAACACACTTCAGATTTCTTCTGTAGCATATTAGAAGTTAAAAGACATTTTTGAGATTTGAGGGACAAACTCTATAACTAAAAGACTTCTCTTGCTAGACAAGTTGAAGTGTAAAGAAATTAGAGAAATCTCAGGATAATGGTAATAACTAAAAAATGTCAAGCATAGTAGTGAACTGTCAACTAGTTTCACTTCATTTAATTCCCAACACTAACTTTATGAATCAGGTAATATTATCCTATTTTTTCAGGGAAGAAATGTGATGCTTAAGGAGGTGAAGAAATTGTGCTTATAATTAATGCTATAGGTTATTTGTGTAAGGAAAAAAGAGGGAATTATTTCTGTCATGTAACTCTTCCTGAAATATTTCTTAAATTATGCAATAGGGACAAATAAAAAGGAATAAAAATTAAAAATTCAAGACCTGCTGTTGATCACTAAGACCAGTCATGTAGTACAGTACTGATAATTGCCTAATTAAAAATATCAGTTGATAAAAAAAAAGAAAGAGAAAAATATCAGTTGATATACTTGAAAAGGAGGGTATAAAATGGACAAAAGTATTTTAGTAATCACAAGAAGAATCTAATTCTCTAAACTAAAAAAGACAATGGTGAATTGAATATTACTTTTCAGATTTTTATAAAGAGGCTTAAAAGTATTTTGTTTAGCATCTAGTTATAATAAAAAGAGAAAAACTAAAGAATATTTATGAGAAAAACAAAGAGAACTACCACTGGACTTAAAAATAGGACACAGATCTTCCAGCCACTGAAAAAAAGAGAAATAAACAAAACGAAGGCCATATTGTAGGGAAATTTAGCCTTTGGGAAAAATTTACATTTACATTTACATTTTATATTGAAAAACAAACAGGTGAAAGAACACATATACACTTTCTTACATTCACAAAATTAGAGGGATTGAAGAGTTAAATATAAAAAAGTTAAAAGATAAAAAAATGAAGAAAATATATCTTAAAATGTATTTGAACTTCCTGTGCAGAAAGATATCTGGAAGGTTAAGTATAATAGAAACAGTTAAAAGGAAAATAAAGGAAATATTGACCACCAAAAATCAATATTTATTAAAAACAGAATAGAGGGGAGGAGTCAAGATGGCGGAGAAGTAGGAGGCTGAGACGACATCAGCCAGCAGGAGATCAGCTAGATAGCCTATCAAACCATTCCGAACACCTACAAATCCAACAGGAGATCGAAGAGAAGAAAAACAACAATTCTAGGAACAGAAAATCGACCACTTTCTGAAAGGTAGGACCAGCGGAGAAGTGAATCCAACGCGACGGGAAGATAGACCCCAGGGGGAGGGGCCGGCTCCCGGCAAGCGGCAGAGCACAAAATCAGAACTTTTAAAAGTCGGCTCCACGGAGGGACATCGCTCCAGAAGCTAAACTGGGGTGAAGACCTCGTGGGGACAGCGTGGACTCAGGTCCCACGGGGTCACAGAAGGATCGGGGGTGTCTGAGTGTCGCAGAGCTCACAGGTATTAGAGCGGGGAAGTCGGCTGCGAGACAGAGCCGAGATTTCCTAGTGGTCTGTGACACGGACCGGTGCTCTGTGGCACTGGCCGGTGCTCTGTGCGAGGGGTCCCCACAAGATCCGGGGAGACTCCGACCCGGGAGAGCTCAGGGATCTACGGGCTCCGGAGACTCCAGGTGGGACTCTGCCAGAGACAGAGACGCTTGATCACAGGCTGGGTGAGCTCGGAGCACTCCCAGAAGCCAGTGAGACGGGACTGCTTAGGCACGATTTTCTCTGAGCGCGGTCTGCAGGCGCGCGCGGTCTGTGGGTGCGCGCAGTGTCGGCGGGCCTGCGGGGTCTGCGGGCCTGCGGTGTCTGCTGGCGCGCGGTGTCTGCGAGCGGACACGCGCGCGCACTCTCCGGCGCAAACGTGGGCGAGGGAGTCTGGAGGGATTAAACGCTTTTCTCTGAAGGCGCACTGAAGACTGGGGCCCCTAGCTCTCGGCTCCTCTGAACCGGAGATTGGGAGGCCGCCATTGTCATTCCCGTCCTCCAGAACTCTACAGAAAGCGCGTTAAGGGAACAAAAGCTCCTGAAAGCAAACCTGAGAGGATTACTTAGCCCGGCCCCTGGTAAGGGCGGTGCAACTCCGCCTCGGGCAAAGACACCTGAGAATCACTACAACAGGCCCCTCCCCCAGAAGACCAAAGAATTACAGCCAAGACCAAGTTCACTTAACAAGGAGAACAGCGGATTCCTATCTAGACAAAATGACAAGGCGGAAAAACTCACCACAAAAAAAAGAGCAGGAGACAGGACCGAAGGCTAGGGACCTAATCAATACAGACATTGGTAATATGTCAGATCTGGAATTCAGGATGACGATTCTCAAGGTTCTAGCCGGGCTCGAAAAAGGCATGGAAGATATTAGAGAAACCCTGTCAGGAGAAATAAAAACCCTTTCTGGAGAAATAAAAGAAATAAAGTCTAATCAAGTTGAAATAAAAAAAGCTATTAATGAGGTGCAATCAAAAATGGAGGCTCTTACTGCTAGGCTAAATGAGGCAGAAGACAGAATTAGTGATATAGAAGACCAAATGGCAGGGAATAATGAAGCAGACCAAAAGAGAGACAATCAACTACTGGACCACGAGGGGAGAATTCGAGAGATAAGTGATGCCATAAGACGAAACAACATTAGAATAATTGGGATTCCAGAAGAAGAAGAAAGAGAAATAGGAGCAGAAGGTATACTGGAGAGGATTATTGTAGAGAATTTCCCTAATATAGCAAGGGGAACAAGCATCAAAATCCAGGAAGCCCAGAGAATACCTCTCAAACTCAATAGGAATCGACCCACACCCCGCCATCTAATAGTAAAATTTACAAGTCTTAGCGACAAAGAGAAAATCCTGAAAGCAGCACGGGACAAGAAGTCTGTAACGTACAATGGTAAAAATATTAGATTGGCAGGAGACTTATCCACAGAGACCTGGCAGGCCAGAAAGAACTGGCATGATATATTCAGAGCACTAAACGAGAAAAACATGCAGCCAAGAATACTTTATCCAGCTAGGTTATCATTGAAAATAGAAGGAGAGATTAAAAGCTTCCAGGACAAACAAAAACTGAAAGAGTTTGTAAACACCAAACCAGCTCTACAGGAAATATTGAAAGGGGTCCTCTAAGCAAAGAGAGACCCTAAAAGTATTCCCAGAAAGGAACAGAGACATTATACAGTAACAATCACCATACAGGCAATACAATGGCACTAAACTCATATCTCTCAATAGTTACCCTGAATGTAAATGGGCTAAATGCCCCAATCAAAAGACACAGGGTTTCAGAATGGATAAAAAAACAAAACCCATCCATATGCTGCCTACAAGAAACTCATCTTAGACCTGAAGACACCTCCAGATTGAAAGTGAGGGGGTGGAAAACAATTTACCATGCTAATGGACAACAGAAGAAAGCTGGGGTGGCAATCCTTATATCAGATCAATTAGATTTTAAGCCAAAGACTATAATAAGAGATGAGGAAGGACACTTCATCATACTCAAAGGGTCTGTCCAACAAGAAGATCTAACAATTTTAAATATCTATGCCCCTAACATGGGAGCAGCCAACTATATAAACCAATTAATAACAAAATCAAAGAAACACATTGACAAGAATACAATAATAGTTGGAGACTTTAATACACCCCTCACTGAAATGGACAGATCATCCAAGCAAAAGATCAACAAGGAAATAAAGGTCTTAAATGACACACTGGACGAGATGGACATCACAGATATATTCAGAACATTCTACCCTAAAGCAACAGAATACACATTCTTCTCTAGTGCCCATGGAACATTCTCCAGAATAGATCACATCCTGGGTCATAAATCAGGTCTCAACCGGTATCAAAAGATTGGGATCATTCCCTGCGTATTTTCAGACCACAATGCTCTGAAGCTAGAACTCAATCACAAGGAGAAATGTGGAAAGAGCACAAATACATGGAGACTCAACAGCATCCTTCTAAAAAATGAATGGGTCAACCAGGAAATTAAAGAAGAATTGAAAAAAACCATGGAAACAAATGATAATGAAAACACAACGGTCCAAAATCTGTGGGACACAGCAAAGGCAGTCCTGAGAGGAAAATATATAGCGATACAAGCCTATCTCAAGAAACAGGAAAGGTCTCAAATACACAACCTAACCCTACACCTCAAGGAACTCGAGAGAGAACAACAAAGAAAGCCTAAACCCAGCAGGAGAAGAGAAATAATAAAGATCAAAGCAGAAATCAATGAAATAGAAACCAAAAAAACAATAGAACAAATCAATGAAACTAGGAGCCGGTTCTTTGAAAGAATTAATAAGATTGATAAACCCCTGGCCAGACTTATCCAAAAGAAAAGAGAAAGGACCCAAATAAATAAAATCATGAATGAAAGAGGAGAGATCACAACCAACACCAAAGAAATACAAACAATCATAAGAACATATTATGAACAACTCTATGCCAACAAATTCGACAATCTGGAAGAAATGGATGCTTTCCTAGAGACATATAAACTGCCAAAACTGAACCAGGAAGAAATAGAAAACCTGAATAGGCCCATAACCAGTAAGGAGATTGAAACAGTCATCAAAAATCTCCCAACAAACAAAAGCCCAGGGCCAGATGGCTTCCCAGGGGAATTCTACCAAACATTTAAAGAAGAATTAATTCCTATTCTCCTGAAACTGTTCCAAAAAATAGAAATGGAAGGAAAACTTCCAAACTCATTTTATGAGGCCAGCATCACCTTGATCCCCAAACCAGACAAGGATCCCATCAAAAAAGAGAATTACAGACCAATATCCTTGATGAACATAGATGCGAAAATTCTCACCAAAATACTAGCCAATAGGATCCAACAGTACATTAAAAGGATTATTCACCACGACCAAGTGGGATTTATTCCAGGGCAGCAGGGTTGGTTCAACATCCGCAAATCAATCAATGTGATACAGTACATTAACAAAAGAAAAAACAAGAACCATATGATACTCTCAATAGATGCTGAAAAAGCATTTGATAAAGTGCAACATCCCTTCCTAATCAAAACTCTTCAAAGTGTAGGGATAGAAGGCACATACCTCAATATTATCAAAGCCATCTATGAAAAACCCACGGCAAGTATCATTCTCAATGGAGAAAAACTGAGAGCTTTTCCGTTAAGGTCAGGAACACGGCAGGGATGTCCACTATCACCACTGCTATTCAACATAGTACTAGAAGTCCTAGCCTCAGCAATCAGACAACAAAAAGAAATTAAAGGCATCCAAATCGGCAAAGAAGAAGTCAAACTATCGCTCTTTGCAGATGATATGATACTATATGTGGAAAACCCAAAAGGCTCCACTCCAAAACTGCTAGAGCTTGTACAGGAATTCAGTAAAGTGTCAGGATATAAAATCAATGCACAGAAATCAGTTGCATTTCTTTACACCAACAACAAGACAGAAGAAAGAGAAATTAAGGAGTCAATCCCATTTACAATTACACCCAAAACCATAAGATACCTAGGAATAAACCTAACGAAAGAGGCAAAGTATCTACACTCAGAGAACTATAAAGTACTCATGAAAGAAATTGAGGAAGACACAAAGACATGGAAAAATGTTCCATGCTCATGGATTGGAAGAATTAATATCGTGAAAATGTCTATACTACCTAAAGCTATCTACACATTTAATGCAATACCTATCAAAATTCCATCCAATTTTTTCAAAGAAATGGAACAAATAATCCTAAAATTTATATGGAACCAGAAAAGACCTCGAATAGCCAAAGGAATATTGAAAAAGAAAACCAAAGTTGGTGGCATCACAATTCCCGACTTCAAGCTCTACTACAAAGCTGTCATCATTAAGACAGTATGGTACTGGCACAAAAACAGACACATAGATCAATGGAACAGAATAGAGAGCCCAGAAATAGACCCTCAACTCTATGGTCAACTAATCTTCGACAAAGCAGGAAAGAACATCCAATGGAAAAAGGATAGCCTCTTCAACAAATGGTGTTGGGAAAATTGGACAGCCACATGCAGAAAAATGAAATTGGACCATTTCCTTACACCACACACGAAAATAGACTCAAAATGGATGAAGGATCTCAACGTGAGAAAGGAATCCATCAAAATCCTTGAGGAGAACACAGGCAGCAACCTCTTCGACCTCAGCCGCAGCAACTTCTTCCTAGGAACAACGCCAAAGGCAAGGGAAGCAAGGGAAAAAATGAACTATTGGGACTTCATCAAGATCAAAAGCTTTTGCACAGCAAAGGAAACAGTCAACAAAACCACAAGACAACTGACAGAGTGGGAAAAGATATTTGCAAATGACATATCAGATAAAGGGCTAGTATCTAAAATCTACAAAGAGCTTAGCAAACTCAACACCCAAAGAACAAATAATCCAATCAAGAAATGGGCAGAGGACATGAACAGACATTTCTGCAAAGAAGACATCCAGATGGCCAACAGACACATGAAAAAGTGCTCCATATCACTGGGCATCAGGGAAATACAAATCAAAACCACAATGAGATACCACCTCACACCAGTCAGAATGGCTAAAATGAACAAATCACGAAATGACAAATGCTGGCGAGGATGCGGAGAAAGGGGAACCCTGCTACACTCTTGGTGGGAATGCAAGCTGGTGCAACCACTCTGGAAAACAGTATGGAGGTTCCTCAAAAAATTGAAAATAGAGCTACCTTATGACCCAGCAATTGCACTACTGGGTATCTATCCTAAAGATACAAACGTAGTGATCCAAAGGGGCACGTGTACCCGAATGTTTATAGCAGCAATGTCCACAATAGCCAAGTTATGGAAAGAACCTAGATGCCCATCAACAGATGAATGGATAAAGAAGATGTGGTATATATATATACGATGGAATACTATGCAGCCATCAAAAGAAATGAAATCTTACCATTTGCGATGACATGGATGGAACTAGAGCGTATTATGCTTAGCGAAATAAGTCAACTGGAGAAAGACAACTACCACATGATCTCCCTGATATGAGGAAGTGGAGATGCAATGGGGGTGGGAGTTAAGGTGGTAGGAAAAGTAAAAATGAAAGAAGATGGGATCGGGAGGGAGAAAAACCAAAAGAGACTCTTAATGTCATAAAACAAACTGAGGGGGGTTGGGGGAAGAGGGGTTGGGTGAGGGTGGTGGGGTTACATCATATGTTTAAATAAAGCTTAAATAAAGTAAAAAAAAAAAAAACAGAATAAACACAGTAAGAGGCAATTAGCAAATTGGAAAATCTATTTTCCACTAATATTTTAAGTAAGTGGTTAGGACCCCAAATAAAACCAAGTGCATTTAGATTGTCAAAAAGAATATTTAAACTCTAACATAAAAATATATTTCAGCCCAAAGTAATTCAAATAAATAAAAATGAAATAAGGTGGCCTTGGGGTGCCTGGGTGGCTCAGTGGGTTAAAGCCTCTGCCTTCCGCTCAGGTCATGATCTCAGGTCTTGGGGGCTTCCTGCTCAGCAGGGAGTCTGCTCCCTCCTCTCTCTCTGCCTGCCTCTCTGTCTGCTTGTGATCTCTCTCTCTGTCAAATAAATAAATAAAATCTTAAAAAAAAAAAAAAAAAAGATGGCCCTAAATTTGAGAATGTCAAATTCAACAAACACACACCCCCGGGTATGGTTTTCCTTCACCAAATGAATGGCAATTAAGAGACACTAGTCAGGGTGAGATCATCTAGGATCTATCACACCACAATACTATAAACTGATAGAACTTTTCTATAAAGCAATATGATACTATGCAGTAAAATATGATACTATGCAGTAAAAGTTTCTATTTTCAAAACAAAATAGAACAAACAAACACACAAAAAACCTTTAAAATATTGACTTCAAAAGTATAATCAACCCCACATCTATGAATCTATTACCATGGGCACAATTAGGGAAAACAAATAAAGATGAATTGTTGAGATATTCTTTGTTGCATTTTCTTCTTTCCTTCCTCCCTCCCTCCTTCCCTTCCTTCCTTCCTTCCTTCCGTCCGTCTGTCCTTTTTATTTATTTGTTATTTCTTACTGAAGTTTAGTTGACATACAATGTTACATTAGTTTCAGGTGTACAATGTCATGATTCGACCCGCTCTAAAAATAACAAACTATTTGAAAAAGAGTAAGTAGAAACAGCTAATATATCAGGGTGTCAATGGCCAGATATTCAGAGTCATCTTTTCCTTCTTAAACTTTTATGTACTCTCTTATTTCCAACCAGCAGATATCATTACTTTAGTCAGGTGAAAATAAAGTATTTCTTCCTTTTTTCTCTTGTTCAGAATCGATGCAGTAAGTTAACGTTAATATATTTTATTTATTTTAATAATATGTTGGTTACTGTCTTCACCATTTGACATAGATGATCTGAATATTAGATCCTCCTAAGAAGAGCAAAATACAGTTCAGAATACTGAAGTCTCAGACCTGCATATGAATATGTATCCATGTGATTCCTCTTTTGCAGGCAGTTTCCCTCTGTCTCCTGGAATGAGGCTTACGAAAAGATGGTCACTGGTACTTACTTTACCTTTCCGCACCAACAGCAACTTGTTGTCAGGGAATTCACTGGAGGAGGTAGTAAGGACCTTGAGATACATGCCTGATGTAATGGTGATATTGGCCATCACCCAGACAAAAAGCTTCCAGGTGTTAAAAATGACCTTTTGCTCTGTCCAGATGCTGTCAGTTGCAGCCAATATATATTTAAGCAAAAGTCAGGGGAGTCTGTAGATGGATCAAAGTGTTTGACAGCAGTCAAAAAAAGTCAACTGCTCTATGAATGTCTCTAAAATATAGCAGCTAATGACTGAGAAAATACTTAGACATGAGAAAATAATCATCTCTTCTCATGTATTTCCATAAATATATTTTCCTCAATGACTATTCCATATTTTATCTATTATATGCCATATGTATACAGTATTTCACCAAATTATATAAATTATATATATATATATGAAATATATAACTGCCTACCAAATGCACCCTACTCTCCTCCTCCCTTGCAAAGAATAATATATGACAGTGAAAAAAATGTGTTGACCAGTAAATTAAATTAATTTCATCAAGTGGGATTTAATAGAGTGTAAGTGTCATGAGACAGGGATTATTTACTATTTTAGGTACTAATATATACTAAATATTTAGAAAGGGGCCTGGAACATAAGTGCTCAGTAAATACTGGTTGAACAAATGAGTATTAGTCAGAAAGAGAAACAAAACAATGGATAAAATATCATTAGAAAAATTAGCATCCATCTATGCATTCATCCAATATTCACTGAGTATCTAATATATTGAGGCAATGGAAAATACCTTGACTAAAGCTACCCATGAGAAATAATGCTCCTACCTAAAGGAACTAATTTGATTTATTCTAGTGGAATTTTTTTTTTAATTTTATTTATTTATTTTGACAGATAGAGATCACAAGTAAGCAGAGAGGCAGGCAGAGAGAGAAGGGGAAGAAGGCTCCCCACTCAGCAAAGAGCCAGATGTGGGGTCTGATCCCAGGACCTTGAGACCATGACCTGAGCTGAAGGCAGAGGCTTTTAACCCACTGAGCCACCCAGGTGCCCCATCTAGGGGAATTTTTATTGCAACTGATTTAAAACAAGGAGAAGGACACTGCTGAAAAATGATTAAACTTCTCTGCATTTTTCCCAGGAAATGAGAATTTCTAAAAATATGTATACTTCAAAATTCAATCTAGGTAGGTTAAATGCAACTTCTGTTTAGAGAACTCATTAGAATAGATATTTCAAGTTTTTATATAAATAAGCTGAGATTGTCACACTAACTTTTGTGGTTATTTTTCTGAGTAACTTTTTAACTAAGACATTTTTTTTGTATGGTAACATTTATTAATTACAGTAGAAATATATAGTGCCAGCACTTTTAATACACTTTTTCTACAGTAAAAGTTAATTTTTTTCCAAACCATAAAGTATTTAAATCCAATGCTGACTGATACTACAATGAAAGTAGTTATAAACTCCTGTTTAAGACTGTTTTAATATGAATGACTGACTGTAGGAACATTGGATTGGTAAAGAAAAGACACCATTGTCAATGTGAAATGTATTCCATCCTCCTTGTCTTAGGGATAACTATCTTTGAAAGCATGGATAGTGTTGTTCTAGTCAAAAAGGGCAGGCTTTGTCCCTGTTTCACTTTGACAATGAAGCAAAGTGACAAGAAAAGTGATGAAAAACACATTAAAAGTAAATAAGCATAAGTTGAAATCTCCTTTAATGGAAAGTTTCCTGTAATAAGAAAGTCTAATTGAAATAATAAGCTATTGAACCTGGAAGGCGAAAAAGAATGTGTGGCACTTTTGGGAACACGGTGAACTAAATATAATACAACCCAACCAAAAGGAAGACGTTTCCAACAAGGGTAATCCAGAGCTGCTGCTCGTCTCTTTAGGTGATGACTACCATCCAAGTGACAGGAAGGATCTGCATGTCATCTCAGTCTGAAGGCAGTTTTCATAATAACTTTGGAAGGATGGTGACTGGGGATGTTTGCATGGAGCCAATTGCTATAACCTGTAACTATCTCAACAGCACAAATGATGAATAAGTCTGTTGCTTCAACTTCCTTTTCCAGTCTGCTCTGTTTTATTACCTGTGACACATCCTTTCTGAGATGGCCCTTGCAAAGTTATACACAAAGGCAAGTTCACGAGTTTCATATTTCCTGAAGAAAACCCTTAAATCACAGCTTTAAAAGAGCAGTACAAGTCGATAGTTTTGGCAACATGTCAGTAATGACAAGGTTCTGAAATTGGGGTGGTATTGTTATTTGTCTCATGTGAAAATGACCTTTCAGATATAAATATCATCTTTAAGGCTGACCTGCCATATTAAGGATGATGATACATATTATTACAATGCCCCCCCCCCTAAACTGCAGCTAACAATCATAAGTCACTAGGACTAAATTCTGAAGAATTGGTTTCTAGGTACTGATTTTTTTTAAAGTCCTGATAACATATATCTTTGTAGAGTATATTCTGTGACAGTCAAATTTTCCTTTTGGAAAAAGATAAAATAAATGATTATTACTTTCGACTGTTTACTGCATTTTGAAGGTTTCAAGAATTAATGTCAAACAGGAGAAACCTCTATATATCCAGCAAGATAGATAATGAATGAAATGGGATATTTAAATCCCAATATAACCCTGGAGACCATAAGTAAGTCTTTGATAATGGTTAACACAATTAGGTAGAAATGCATATATTCACAGACCTAACAATAATGGTAAATCTAGGCTTTAACAAGGGAAAGTACAACAGATTATTTATAAGTTATGGATCTTGCTTGAGAAAAATGGACCTTTGAAGTATCTACTATTTGAATTGTAGAAATTAATTTGATATGTTGGCAAAAGAAGTCTGGCAAAAACACAGTATTATACTGGGTCTTTTATTCATAGTAAATGTAGGGAAGGAGGTGGAAAGAATGATAAGCTATTAATTTTACAGTGGAGAAAGTTCTTTAGAGTATAATACTCAAAAAATTACTTGGAAAAAAGTAGGTTAAAATTGTTAATGTCTTTTTTTTTTTTTTTTTTGCCTTCAAGTAACATAAAGGTCAATATGACATGTTGCCTTTCTCTGTACAGATTGAGAGTAGCAAATAATCCACATGTATTTGTTAAGCATGCATCAATCCATGTATTCATTAAAAATTCTTAAGCATCTATTATGCATCAGGTACTGTTCTAGGAACTAGGGATACAATGTGAACACAATAAGAGAATATTTTTCCTTATGTATGTACATAGGAACAAGGAGGCAGACATTTAAAAAACAAGCAAAATACAGATCTCATTAGGATAGTTTTGGATGCTATAGGAAAAAAAATAAGAGAATAAACAGTATGAAGTTGAGAAGTGAGTTATTTTATAGACTCTTCAGGTAGTTCTATCCAATAAATTAACATTTGAGCAGTGGCCCAAAGAAAGAAGTGGTGTGAGGAAAGCTATGTGGTTGTCTGGACAATTTCATTGAACTATGAAAGAAATTAGTCTGTTCAATCCCCAGGGACACTTTTATTTTAACTTGATATATGTGGCTCAGTTTATAGCAAGGATAACCCTGCAATGCCAAGGGGAGAATATTCAGGATTTGTGTCTTCTGTCAACAAAGAATAATATGGTATCATGATCACATATGATATGTTGCGCCAGCATGCACTTTCCTCAAAGACTTTGCCTACAAAACATGAAGGATATTTTATTTTTTGAGATGCTTGCTGTAAACGTCATCAAATCCTATGGTCTAAATCATCACCTTTCCTGTGTTTATTTATTTATTTATTTAAGAAAAATTTCCAAGCACACTCTTCCTTTCCTTAGAAAAGAAGGTGGATTTTTTTTTTTTTTTTTTTTTTTTTGGCTAGATACCACTGCATTTCTAAAATATGTAAAGAAAAAAGTGAATCACTTTCTTCACAAATAAGTAATTTTGTTCATGAGCAGAAAATGGAGAGTTTCTACTACACTTCAAAATTTGATAGATATATTCAAATACCACAATGTGAGGATGAAATGAGCCAGAAAGAATTTGAGAGTTTTATTAGAAAATTTCCAATTTGGATAAATTAAGAGAAAAAAACTACTAACTTTATTCTTCTTGATTAAATGTTTCTTTTCTGAAAATAAAGGAAAAACCAATGAAACCAAAATGATAGTGATTTCATACGACTGAGTAAGCTTTCTCATATTTTTCCAATGAAGATCTTGACATAGCAAAGATGTAATTTTTATTGAAATGTCTACTAATGTTAGTGATTTTCACAAAATATGATGTCATCGAATTAGTTCAAAAAGCTCAGAGTGGAATGTGTGGGTTTTGGTGTGGTCAATTAGTAGTTTGGATGATTGGAGATGATAAAGATTTAGATCCTTATACCACTGTTTTATGTGATAGGAGCTTTATGTATTTTGCGCAAGTCACAGCCAGGAACAACATACGTAAGAATGATATGCATGTGGCTATTGAATATATACCACAGTTTCTATGAATTCCTTGAATTAAGCCTATTGCACAAAGTAAATTAGCTGGTAAACTTTGTAAACATGTGCAATTCTTGGTGTTACATTAACATGGCTGCAAAATTAACTGTGATTAACTTGTTTCTATTCTACAGGTATTGGCAAAGTTAAATTTCAAAGACCAAGTTTTTCAGCAGATTTTTGGGGCTATATGTTGAAACAAAATTGGTGAATGTTACAATACATGTTTTCTTAATTTGGATACTCTGAAAACAGACTCTGAGACAGAGTTGCATGCAGGGGTTGCATTGTTAGGTATCTTTGGCAGAGAGTTAGAAGGAGAAATACCAATTTTATAGTGGCAAACCTGGCAGATGCTACTTTAAGTAAATAATTAAGGTTGATATCAGTAGTAATAAGTCATGTTGATACAACATGCCCCTGATATGATGCAATGAGAACACTTCACCTCTGAGGTAGTTTTACTCCATCAACAACTCCAGTGTGATGATGGGGAAAACATTAGACAAACCCGAAGTGAGAGACATTGTACAAAATACCTTGCTGAAGACTCTTTAAGATTGTCAACATGATGAAAAACAATAAAAGACTGAGAAATTGTCCTAGATTAGAGGAGTCTAAGGAGAACAAACTACTAAATGCAATGTGGTATTCTAGATTGGACTGTGGAATGGAAAAATGCATTTGTGGAAAACTGATGAAATCCAAAAGAAGTCTGTATGTCAGTTTAAAAATGTTTTATATTGATAAAGATAAAGATACCTAGGGACGCCTGGGTGGCTCAGTTGGTTAAGCGGCTGCCTTCGGCTCAGGTCATGATCCCAGCATCCTGGGATCGAGTCCCACATTGGGTTCCTTGCTCAGCAGGGAGCCTGCTTCTCCCTCTGCCTCTGCCTGCCACTCTGTCTGCCTGTGCTTGCTCCCTCTCTCTCTCTCTGACAAATAAATAAATAAAATCTTAAAAAAAATAAAGATACCTAAATATAACTATTAAGGAAAGTTATGTAAAAGTGAAAGGTACACCCCCCCCCCCAAAAAATGAGGAAGACTGTTTGGACAGTAGAAGTTTACCAAATTGGAGTTGCAGTTGAGTTTCCGCTAATCTACAAGGAGATTTGAGACTGGGGTGGCCCTTTGGAGTTATCACCAAATCAGTCAAGGGAGATCTGGGCTTCTGCATCTTTAACTCAGTCAGTTATTGCCTAAGCTGACCCCTGGGAGGGACCGTGACTAAGTCCACATGAGCATTCAGCTATGAGCAGTTGACATCTGACACTCAGCCCTGGGGAAGGATTAGACCATAAAGAGGGAAGCTGGATGGGAAATGCCGGGAAGACACCATTGTCTACATGGTATCGATCAAGAACTTGCATCCCCTGGATGGCTCAGTCCATTAAGCCTAGATTCTTGGTTTGGGCTCAGATCCTGATCTCACAGTCCTGAGATTTAGTCCCAGTTAGGGCTCTGCATTCAGCGGAGAGTCTGCTTGAGATTCTCTCTCTCTGCTCCTCCCCGACTCATGCTCTCTCTTTCTCTCTCTAAAATATATAAATAAATCTTAAAAAAAAAACAAAAACTGTTCCCTGTCTCCAAGTACTTATGAGGAAAAATGAAATGGCTTGATAACTGAATGATAATTATGGTAAAACTGAATAACAGTATTAACAGAAACCTATGTGTGTACACATTTTTATAAAATTCCTCAGGTTCTGAATTTAAATAGATACTGTGTAAACTCAGCAATTCCCTGTGGAGATAGGGAAGAGTAAACAAAGAGAGATTTTGAGGAACTTTTTATGGGCATTTGTCTCTAGTTATACAATAAGACAACTGAACAGAATAGAGAGAGTAGGATAATGATATTATTTTTAATTTTATTAATAATTGCCATGGGGTTATTATTTTTGAGAGTCCTGATTTTTAATTATTGCTTTAGATAATGTTTGTTTTTGATAGTTGTAAATATTTTCTCACACCAATACTATATTTAATAAATGAACTGTTTCAAAAATAAATTGTTCATTTTGTAATTTCAAGAATAATCTTTTCAGTTACTAAATAATACTAGTAACAGGGGAACCAAGGTAGCTCTTCGTAAAGAATCTGCCTTCTGCTCAGGTCATGATCTCAGGGTCCTGGGATAGAATCCACAAATGGCTCTCTGCTCATTGGGCAGTCTGCTTCTCCCTTTCTCTCTGCCTTTCCCCACTGTTCATGCTCTCTCTCTCTCTTGCACTCTCTATCAAAAAAATAAATAAAATATTTAAAAATAAATAATTCAAAACCAGAGATGGTTCAAAATGGTCTGTATAACTCTGTGTTTGTACTATATGAAAATGAATCAAACCATTAAGGAATAGTTTCCCTACATTTCTTTTGTGAAATGAGTATTTTTGCCTCAATAGACATATTTCACCTAATCTGAAAGTTCCGTGATGTTTTTATAAACAAAGGTAAATTGAAAGTGAAATAACACTTCATGAACAATAGAACAGGAAATTGATAACTGAATTTTTAGGCTTTATTCATAGCCAAATAACCATCATCAATTTTGAATTCTCTTTGTCTCAGTTTCCCTGTTTAAATAATGAAAAAAGAAAAAAGGTATTTCTCTTAAAGAATCAAGCTAGATTAGCTTAGATATTTGATCTCTTCAATTGCTAGGAGGAAAAGTTATAAAAAATTACCTGTCATCAACTTCTACATCAGAGATTATTACTAGGGCTCACGGGTTCATGTGCTTTAGCAGAATGTTGGTGGATGTCTCTGAACTCCTTGAATTATTCATTTTGTATGCAAGGAGTAATATGGGGGGCGGGGAGGAATCATTAGTTTTTACTAAATCCTTAATGTGATCTGTGCCTCTGAAATTTTAAGGCCACAATATTTTTGTCAGACATTCCAAACCAGATGCTACTCGTCTGAAATGCTGTCTTTGGCAAGGAGTCTGCAAAAGAACCCAAAGTCATACACAAGAAATATTTTACTCCTTGAGTTTGATGGAATACACTCTTCAGCAGAGACTCCTCGAATTTGATGGAATACACGCTTCAGCAGAGACTCCTCTCTAGAGTCTTCCTACAACCCCTGTTATCCTCAGGGGTGCATCTTCAAATAAGAATGGATGTCTTTCTTCTTGGGGTCACCTTTTTCCCTTCACTTCTGGATCTGTCTTTGTGTGAATGTGAAGACATTTTGATGGCATGTTCCCTTCCACACCTTCCTTTACTTATTCCTCTACTTAAATAAAGGTTCTTCTTCACACTGAGCAAACCTCCCTTTCTCTCAATGCACTGTGCATCTGAGTGGCATTTCAGCTCAGAATAGCATTTGTATTCAAGAGAGGTCAAAACAAATGTACTTAATGGTGATTCTTAGAGCATCATTTTGGGCTTACCTCTTCCATACCTCAGAACACAGCTCTGAAACTTTACCACTCCATGGTGAGTCCCCAAGCTTATCAATGACCTCTGTCTGCACCCAGCTGGCCTCTTTTATAATTGACATTCCAGCCATAATTAGACACAGCTGTGTATATGCCTGTGCCTACCCTGCAAGAAAAAGCTCATGGGAAGGGCCATTTCCCCATCCTACCCAAGTGGCATTTGTCACTGGAGGGTGATGCACATTCCTACCCCAGCATCCTTTAGGAATATAAAGGGTAAAGACAGTTCTAATATGAAAGAAGAGTTTGCTGCAATATTTGTTTTTCTCTTCTAATTTATCACCCAGCCTTGGGCCAGACAGCAGTTTAAAGAATGCAGGTTGGTGTAGAACTTTATGAAGGCTGAGAGCACGCATTACAATCACAAAATTTTCAAGGCTCACAAAGCTTGCATAATTACACTGGCTGCTGGGGCCTTCCGGCACTTTTCAGCTATAATGGCAATCTGGCTAATTTCCCACTGGCTTAATCTATAACTTCAAAGGCTCCTAAAGCCGTTATGATTATTCTGTTTGCTTTTCAGGTGACCTACACCATTCGTATTGAGCAGCCAAGTTCTTGGGCTGATTAATTAGAACAGACCTATTTTAATTGAGGAATTTTTCCTAAACATTGCCTCTTTCTAAAAATAATCTCTAGATGATAAAATAACAAAATGCTACTCATCAAGGGGCACTTTGGGAAGCTTAAGGACAGTTGGAAACCGACTATCATCTGACTTCTTTTTTGCATTGCAGTTTCTTATTTAAACAGCAAATAACACATGTTTGGAATAGAAAACTTGGAAAATACACAAGAAACATAAAGAAGAAATACTAAGTCATCAAATATTCTACCACCCAACCATAACTACTATTAATATGTTCTTGTATTCAATAATTAATTCAGTAGATGCCAAATAGGCTATTAGGCATGATGCTAGCCCATGGTTTTGCATGTCCTTTTGCAATTAATTTTTTAAAATATTTTTTGCATATTTATGCAGGCAATATTTATTTTCTTCATATTATTTTCCCTTCATTTTTTTAAACAAGATCAGGATCATGTTGCATGTCTAGTTTTGTATCCTGCCATTTCTTTGCTCCACTTTATTCTGTGACCTTTCCCATGCTATTTCAAATTATTTAAAAACATTGTTAGAATGGCTATGTAGTATTGCTTCCTGTGGGCAATCATAATTTGTTTAGAGAATTCTCCATTCTTGGGCATTTATGTTATACACAAAATGAAATGAATCTTGATTAACTTTCCCTTGTTGTACCTTAATCCTTTCCTCTCTTTGAACCTTCTCATGTATACCAAGACAAATTCTTTGTCACTTTTCTATGTTTTCCATCTATGCTCTTTATGCTTTCCTTTTCCACTAAATAGAAAAAAAAAAAAGAATATAAGTACCTTAAATTAGAAAGTTAGAGTTAGAAAAAATTTTTACAAAGCAAGACACTGGTAAGTTTCACTTTTGATGGGAGTGAAATGATAACTCAGTATGGTATTTTTGTTTCCAAGCCAGAATTGCTTAATATAACTCCATGAAAGCTAGAACTGGTTTCCTGGACAATGTGTAATGTTAAATATATCATAGCTATTTCTTAGATGGTTAATATTAGCAATAAGGATATAGCAAATCCAGTCCTAACATATAACACAAAAATAATTAAAGTGTGAGATAAATACTAAGTGTCTTTATTGACATCAATAAAGGATTGAGTAGGCAAAGGATACATAAATGAGAGAAACAAGATAGATCTTACAGAAGAATTTCAAATACTAAATGCACAGAAGATGAAAGAAATAGAAAATAATCATGAGTAATAATTCTTGTAGACAATAGATGAATAATAAAGTTAGTGAGAAAAACTTTGAAGAGTCACGGGATATTTGGCTAGTCTCAAAGTATTTCCTCCAAAGTATTTATTAGTTGTTGTGGCATTGTTAGCAATGACTACAGATTCTTTGCCCTCTTCCATCCATTAGGGAAGCTTAATTACTCCTTTCTTGAGTGTGGATTGCATTCAATGACTGGAATCTAAGGAAAGGAGAAAGTAGTAACTATGTACTTTACCCAGCATATAGCACTACATAAGTGACCAAGGTTAAGAACGCAAATAATAAGTAAGTCATGTTATCATCATGCTCTTACTGATATGCCATGAGAAAGGCACCTCACTGTAGGATTCTCCCTCAAATCTTATAGCTCTCATACAGTCCCGGGGAACTGGGACTGGAACGGGAAACGCAAATGGAGGAACATGAAATAATCAGGACCCTTCAAAAGGGTCAAGGTCATGGATGATATAAATTAGTTAATTAATTAAAAAATTCTCATGATTGAAAGAGATTGAAGAGGCATGATGTCTAAATGCAATGTGTTTGGGTAGCTCAGTTGGTTAAGTGTTGGACTCTTGATTTCGGATCAGGTCATGATCCTGCTTTTGAAGAGGAGCCTGCTTTTGTCCCTCTCCTCTCCTCTCCTTCTCCCTTCTCCTGCTTTTGAAGAGGAGCCTGCTTTTGTCCCTCTCCTCTCCTCTCCTTCTCCCTCTCCCTCTGCTTTTCTTCTTCTGCCCTTCCCTCCACTCATGTACACACTGTCTCTCTCACTTAAATAAATAAATATTTAGAACAAAATAAATACATGCAATGTGTTTTCCTAGATTGGATCACGGT
Source organism: Taxidea taxus jeffersonii (assembly GCA_003697995.1). Classification (NCBI taxonomy): domain Eukaryota; kingdom Metazoa; phylum Chordata; class Mammalia; order Carnivora; family Mustelidae; genus Taxidea; species Taxidea taxus. Next base: position 48,488 of record ML103168.1, read on the forward strand.
AAAAAGGGGACATTAGTATATAATCTGGTGAAACTAAAAATAAACCTGTAGTTTAGTTAATAAATATCATACAGTTCTCATTTCTTAGCTTTGATGCATATAGTGTACTTATATAAACTGATATTAGCCATACCTGGGTTTGTATTATGTATTATTAAATGAATTGTCTGTATTATTATTGCAATTCTGCCAACCTAAAATTATTTCAAAATAAAAACAAAATTGAAATAGTATTCTCATTGTTTGTTAAAATTGGTTCCTAAAGCTGTCAAATTTGTTTAAATATGGAGAGGGCTTGTTCACAATTAAATGAGGTAGAACATATGTAAGTGCTTATAATTATCAACATATTGTCCTGCTGTTCGAATGAACAAGCAGGAGCATGGTGCCTTCTAATCTCTTCCCATATGATTTTCAGATTGTTTTCTGTCTTTCTTGGCTTTGGTTTATTTTTGTAGTTTAGAGAAATCTAATCACTAAGTCCCCTCAGTAATTCATTCTAATAAACTCTTTGATCCTGTCATATTAAAGGCCTACAAAAATCATTCCTCAGGGCTATGTCCCAGAGGATTACTTCAAAAGACCGATAGCAAGAAAGGGACAAATTATTTTACTTATGCATTTATTTTTTTCGTTTATCTATTCTGTTAGTACTATTTCCTACAAGTGTCAGCAAGTCATTCTTTTGAGAGTGAAGCACCAGAATTCAGAACACAGGATAAGGTAAACATTGCCATCATTCAGAAACTTGATGGGGTGCCTTATAACAGTAGCTGTGCTTTCTATAAACTATGAAGATTTTACTGGATCTTCATAGGTAAAAAGAAAATGTTAGAGGAAATGATTTCTGCCTAGTAATTAGCATTTTCTCAGATGGTGTGGAGCATCAGAATGGACTTACTCATCCTCTGATTCTTCTCTGTCAAATGGATGTGAAACTTTGAATGTGGCTTACCTAATCTCAATGCCAAATCATCATGAAGACCCTTACATGTTCAATCTGAAACTGAGGGAAACAGAGTTGACACTTGAACCACGCAGAGGTTAGGGGTTCTGACCTATGTGCTGTCAAAACTCCACCACGTATACTTTTGGCTCTCCAAATCTTAATTAATAGCCCGCTATTGACTGGAAGACTTACCAAGAACATAAACAGTTGATTAACAAATATTTTGTATGTTAAATGTATTATATACTGCATTCTTACAATGGAATAAGCTCCAAAAAAGAATATATTAGTATGAAGCTCATAAGGAAGAGAAACTACATTTACAGTACTATAATACCTTTATAAAAAACAATTCTCATTTAAGTGAATCCATGCATCTCTAACTCGTATTGTTCAAGGATCAACTATACATATAAATGTGTAGCATCTTTCAATTAAGATGTGAGTTTTGACCAGAAGAGAATATTAAGTTGCTTCTAACTATAAGGAACTACCACTAGAAAGTGTTTAGAACTTCCCAAGACTTACATTACTTGTTTGTTTATTACTTTATTTGCAAGTATTGTGAAATGTTAATCTGTTTCAAAAATTGTTCATTGAGAGCAAATGTCATCATTCTGGTTTTACCACACACTAGATATAGGTCCTTGGGGAATTTATATGACCTCTTCATGGCTCAGTTTTCAGACCTATAAAGTAACAATAATATAATTTTCAATTTGAGAGAATTGTTGGAATGAAATTTATACATGGTATACATAGGTGGTCATTAAGTATCGGTGTAAGTATCAGTGTAAGTATGCCTTAAGTATTAACTATTTTTATGTATTTTTTACAAATCAAAACATGAAAAGCAATAATTTATAATTCTATAATGGAACACAATTTTTAAAGAAAGGAGCATTGGGGAGAAATTTTTATTTCAATCATTTAGTGATACCAGCAAATATATTTACATGCTCTGGAGTGAGGCTTGATTTCAACTATCATTGGATGGCTACATTTCAGCATTTATCTTCACAACAGAGCTAGAAGTTCCTCCCTATTGGAGACCTCCAGTTTTGAAGACAAACCAAAAGAGATCACGTAGTGTTAGTTCATGTCTAGAAAATAGGCATGTGGACACCCATCTGTGGCTATTGCTCGTGTATTTAATGTAAGTAAACTACATGAAGCAAACAGTATAATGCATGTCTCATTGTAGATGATCAACAGCTGTTAGCTCTCCCGTATGCATTTTTTATTTATAGAACTGCATGTTTAGTTAAAGTATTTTAGCATTCATATGACCCTCTGGATAAATCCCTGGGGCAGCTCCCACATATCATAGACCACATCTGTGTATCCTCACTGACACAGGCATATCGTCAGTGCCTATTAAATATTGTAGTAAAGGAGGTGGAGAGGTGTAATAGTAAAAGCATTGAGTAGTGTCAATATGAAATCAAAGTATTGCTTACTAAGCAAGGGATAGCTATAGTCATAAGGCATATCTGAGAACTGAACAAGAATTCATCTTATATCAAGTTTTGGGAAGTCTGGAGTTCAGGGCTCTGCAAGCATTTAGAAGCAGGAGTTTTTAAAACTGGGCCAAACTTTCAGACTCTTACATGCATGGTTACTGGAGCCAAACAGTTGTTGATTGGCTGAGAAATCAGGTTAATGAAGACAAGTTGTTACTGATAGATTCAGATGGATTTAAAATGGCTCTGGTGAAGGCTTACGACCATGACATTTCTTGAACGTGGAGGACAGGAACATGTTATTCTTGATAATGTAACTCATTAAGGCTAGAAAAATCTGTAAACTCTTCTTTTTCAACCACTTGCCCATAAATGCATCCTATGATTTAGCCACATAAACTGAGACAAACTGCCCTGCATGCATAACTGCACTATGTACATCTGAGATCATGTCTCCATTGGGTAAATTGCTGCTCAGTCTTTAAGTCTTTAAGTCAAATGTCATGGAATTTGTGAAGCTTTGCCTAAGTTACACATCATTGTAAAGTGAAGTATTTACTTACTCCCTCATCAATGCCTAGACAATGTCAATACCTTCCTCCTCTGATTCCTCTTAGAACCTTGGAACAGCTCTAAACAAGCACTTGTCGTTGTATCCTGTAGTTCTGTGTGCATGTGTCCTATCTCCTCTCGTGCATTTCATATACCTTGAAAATAGGCTCTCCTGTTCTTTTTTTTTAATTCCAGTGCCTGGCTTAATGTCTATTAGTAGGTGCTCAAGAGATATCTGCTACTTGCATGAGTAATCAATTTATCAGTTTATCTTTTCATTTCTGGACAAACAGTAGGCTCTTTATTTGCATCTTCATCTGCCAGTGTGTGAAGGAAGACATATAATTTGCTCAAGTATACACTTTTACAAGTAGTAAAGCTGACAAACCCAAACTATGAGTTTGTGGAGCTTGTCTAGATGGAGGGTTTAGGGCACCCGGTATGAATCTGTTTCACCAGCATGAAGTTGTGGAAACTACTTTCATAATAATAAACACTTAAAATGCTTATGATGTGCCCATCGGTGCTTTAAACATTCTATTTCTTTCAGTGTGTTTAAATCCTTAATGCAACTTTATGAAGTAGGTGCCACGTTAAGATCCATATTACAGATGGTATAAACTGAATCACCAAGAGGATAGCTTGCTTTGGATGACAGAGTTTGTAATCTCAGATCATGATTTCGATCTAGGCAGCTAGGATTTAGTCTTTGTGCCATATCAACTTATCATTATCTGCAATCATTTGCTTCCTTTATTGTCTTCTTCCCTTCCCAGCCCTTCTTTTCTTTTGAATTTCTTTCTTTTCTCTTCACATTTTTTAAAAGATTATTTATTTATTTATTTATCTGTGTGTGTGTATGAGAGAGAGAGAGAGAGAGAGAGGAGGGGAGAGGGGGGAGTTAGAGAGGGAGACAATAAGACTCCCCACTCGATGGGGAGCAAAGGGGCTCATTCTGTGACCCTGAGATCATGACCGGAGCGTAGATCAAGAGTCCTTTGCTTAACCCACTGAACCACCCAGGTGCTCCTCTCTTCAATTATTTTTCTTTCTTTTCCTACTTCTCTTTCTTCCTTCCTCTAATGAAGAAGTAAAACCAAACACGGAAAACTTTCCCCATGTTCATATGCAATTTCTTGCTGAAGAACTTAACCCAAGCTGGTGCAAATCCACATGAAATATCCAAGGTAAATAAAGGCGGTTCTTATGGACATATTCCTCAGAGATGAAGGTAGGGCGTACTCCATGTGACTGAATTGCCTTGATTTCATATCCAGGCCCATTTTGACTCAATCAAGTGCCTTGACCAGTCAACCTGTACTCTTGACCCCTAGGGAGAAGTAGGAAACCACATTTATGTTTTCTACTTCAGTATCTGAATGCAGAGTCTTTTCTGCCACATGGTCTTCAGAGCAAAAGCATCAGGAAATTCTTAATCTAGTTTGTCTCCACAGCTTACAAGCAGCTGTCGTGATAAATAAAGGCTAGTGTCACTTTCATCAAACCTGAGATTTAACGCGTGCTTTTGCCCCTCAGTGAGGGATTTCCTCTAACACACTTACCGTGTAAATCTCCTATTCTCCAGTGGTTTTACTTTGGTATTAGACTACTATAAAAGCCTATTTGGTGGCAAAGACTTAACGATATAAAATAATAATAATAAACCTTGAAAATAAGGCTGAAATTTCCAAAACACGGGACTGTTTTTCATAAAATTTGCCGTTTTCATCTCCTAAGCCAAAATTATGACTCAGAAATCAGACGTTTAGATCAAGTTGAAATCTGAAATGGGAAAATCATATAAAGTGGACAGTTTCACTCCTGAAATTTATTTCTAGTTCTTAATCAAGGAGAAGTATTTGGAAGATATAATTTATAAAATAGTAAATAAAAATCAGGTATAATAGCATTTTTTAAAGATTTTATTTATTTGACAGAGAGAGATAGCAAGAGAGAGATCACAAGCAAGGGCAGTGGCAGGTAGAGGGAAAGGGAGAAGCAGGCTCCCTGCTGAACAAGGAGCCCTAAGACATGGGGCTCAATCTGGGATAGTGACCTGAGCTGAAAGCAGACTCTTAACTGACTAAGCCACCCAGGTGCCCCAGTATAATAGGTTTTTTTTTTTTTTTTTAAGATTTTATTTATTTATTTGACAGACAGAGATCACAAGTAGGCAGAGAGGGAGGCAGAGAGAGAGGAGGAATCAGGCTCCCCACTGAGCAGAAAGCCCGATGTGGGGCTTGATCCTAGTACCCTGACATCATGACCTGAGCTGAAGGCAGAGGCTTTAACCCACTGAGCCACCCACGTGCCCCCAATATAATAGCTTTTATTATAAGTTTTCCCAACCAGTGTGCAGTTAATAGAGATATGTTATTATAATTCAGTAATGGGGAATTTCTTGTGTCCAATATGCATAACAACCTGAGAACTAGATTTGTATAAAATGAACCCTTTAAGAGTAGTGAAAAAGAACATTAAAAACTTTTGACGTGATCATCCTTGAATTTTTATCTTACTCATCCAATTTTTTTTTTTAAAGATTTTATTTATTTGTTAGAGAGAGAGAGAGAGAGCAAGCACAGGCAGAGTGGCAGGCAGAGGCAGAGGGAGAAGCAGGCTCCCTGCCGAGCAAGGAGCCCGATGTGGTACTGGATCCCAGGATGCTGGGATCATGACCTGAGCTGAAGGCAGCCGCTCAACCAACTGAGCCACCCAGGCATCCCATTTACTCATCCAATTTTAACTGCAGGTTCACATTTCTCTATACATACATCATTAGTGTATCCAATGAGTCAGAGATAAAGAAGGAAACATTTCATAAAAGTGTCATAATGCCATCAGCGCTTTGAGCCTTCCATTATAGTTCCAAGATATGCTTTAGAAGTTTATCTGGTCTACCCCCAATGTCTTGAGTCAAGACTTAATTTCGTATCTGAAAGAAATGAATTTTTATATGAGAATCTGAAGTCACAGGTGCTGTAATCAAGCTAGCATTTCCACAAGCCATGGATATTCAAGACTACAGAAGAATATGGATTGGTCATATTTTTTGTTCTAAGTCACAGAAACCGAGTATTGATTTCTCTGACAACCAGGGGATGTATTGGAAGAATTTCAGATATGCTGAAATGATAGGATGCTAGAAAGGTAAACTTGGTGAAATGACAAGAGCCAAGATTTTGCACTAAATGCAAGGGAGTAAGAACAGTAACCAAGGTCATTTTTGTGGACACTTTTTTTTTTTTCTTTTGCTCATTAAGGATTCAATACTCTTAGAGAGAATGTGTGATTGACTAAGCCCATGTAGGAATGGAATGAATTGACCTACAGAGCTTTTGTAGTAGGATGTAGGAACTACCACATCCAAAACATTCACAATAAAGAATTATTCCTCAGGGGAGAACAAAATGAAATAAGAAAGCTGGGATGGAGGTTGAATGAGAAGAACAATTCTAAAGTGACTAACATCCAATGTTGTGTGGAGTGTGTGTGTGTGTGTGATGGCTTTCTCTATTGATAAGAATAGTGTATGAATACTCATATAAAAAATAACTTCACATAAATGCTTCAATACCTAATCCTTAAAGTTTGAAAAGCAACAAAATACCATGTAAAGTGTGTGTTTTGAGCCAAGAGACTAAATTGGAATCCTGACTATGTCACTTTTAATCTATGATAAGGAGTGTTTGATTTTGCTTTCTGATCATTAAGTTACTTGAGTTAAAAAAATGAGATTTATAGGGGTGCCTGGTTGGCTCAGTGGGTTAAGCTTCTGCCTTTAGCTCAAGTCATGATCTCAGGATACTGGGATCGACACCGCCCCCCCATATCAGGATCTCTGCTCAGCAGGGAGCCTGCTTCCTCTTCTCTCTCTGCCTGCCTCTCTGCCTACTTGTGATCTCTGTCTCTCAAATAAATAAATAAATAAAGTCTTTAAAAAATGAGATTTATAAAAAACTGACAACATAGAATGTAGTGAGATGAGAATAGTCTATGTAAAAGCCATTTGTAAAATACAGAACACCATATATAACATTAATTCTTCATTATTCAAATTCCTGGGTCCCACTAAAAAGGCTTATTTTTTTTTTTCTTTTATGAACAGATTTTATGCGCTTGCTTATTTCACACCAGAAGGACTCTTCAACAGGCCTCTAAAGACTATGAAATGTTTTCCTTTGGCAGGGAGATGTGTCAGTCCAACTGAAGAAGCAGTCACAAAATCTTTTTTTTAAGTGGAAACAATGATCTTAACTAATGAAGAAGTTTGAGCTCATGAGCTTAGCTAAAAGCAAAGGTGTGGCTCAGTCATTTTTATTTATGCTTATAAAAGACCTTCTTGTTTTGTCCTTTATGTGACTTTTCCCAATTAGCAGGGATATATGTTATACTGCCCTGTGAGGGATTTTATAAATTGTTTATTATTCTTCTTTTCCAAAAAAGAAAAAGAAAAGAGTTTATACATCCCAGATTTTCTCCCCTTCCATGTGGCCCTTATTAATCTTCCCTGGGGGCTTTTTTACCCCCTGCCCTCCTACTTGAGGCTTAGCTGGGATGGTTCCTGCAGTCATAATTGAAAATTAATGATGAGAAGCAACCCCAAAACACACCATTCCCTTTCCCCCTCCTCAGTCCAAGAAGTGTACAATGTGGATTTTATTTCAGGGACTCCAGAGGTGATTAATAGTCATAGGGCCCTGACACTGGCTTCAGATAAGTGGCATAGTCTGGCAGGAACACAAATATGTGGACACCATTCCCATTAATCTCCGAACACCACATGGAAAGGAAAAAGTCTTTGCAAGGCCTCTGTAAAGGGAGTTATTATTATCAGGCCAAATTTTCTATAAAGAAAGGCTAATTTGTAGCCTCTGTGAACCTACCCAGGAGCAAAAGAATTTCTACACTCTACATACACGAATCTTTTCTACGAATGAGAAGATGTAAATGGAGTGAGAGGGTGAATAGTTAGAAAAGAAAAGTATGAAACTGACAATAAAATCCAAGGAATCATGACTACTGGTCTGTGAGGATGATGAGGCTGGCCAGGAGCCATGATTTTGTCATGGCTCCAGCTAAAGCACACAGACGGGTCCTCAATGTTTGTTGAGCACATGGAGGAAGTTTGCATTTTTCAGATGCAATATCCATAATGGATAGATGATGACTGAAAAATAGTGTAAAATGATAACATATTTCTGTAATCGTTGGAATTATGATTTTTATACTAGTGTTAAACAATGTCATGGTCATCTTTGCTAGCTGTTGGATTGTGATCTTTATAATACTATCAAACAATGCCACATTTTTCCACCTAGAAAATTCTAATTAAATCCTATTTCAGATTGTCTTATTATTGTCTTTCTGAATAAAGTCTTATCGCTTGTGTCCCTATAAGGATCACACACTTCATTGACTGTATTTATGGAGGTTTCAACTATGCATTTAGATGCTCACTCTTTGATCAGCCTGTGAACTCCTTGAGACAGGTCACACCAGGTGTTCAGTAAATGTTTCTTGAATTAGAGATGGTATTTATTGGAATAAGATAGCTTGAAGCCAGTTTTGCTTCTTCCTTTGACTTAGACATCTATAAAAGAAAAGTTCTTCTAGTTGTTAAAAATATAGCTATTGGATGGTCTTGTTCTGGATGGGACATCTTTATTCTTTTGATGGGAGATCATGGGGAGGTATATAAATGTTCATTTTTCTTTCCATCCTTATCTAGACACAACACTTTCTCCCCATGAAAGCCTAAGGATTTTGCTGAGTTGGCGATAGAACAAAATTGTTCTTTTTAAACATAGGTCATTCCTAGTTCATTCAGTTCCTCATCAACACTTAGTACTATCAGACTTTTACATTTTTGCGTGTCTGTAATTGTATTATAAAGGTTTTAAAATATAGTTATCTGATTATTGAGATTTAGTATATTTATTTATTGCTATTCAATTTTCCTGTTGAGTGAAGTGTCTTTTAAAATATTTACTTTTATTTAAGGTACAAATGAAAGTGTTTTTTAAATTTAATTTTCAGATTGGGCTCATATACATTAATATTATTGATTTTTGTGTATCAATATTGTATCCTACAACCTCATTATAGTGACTTACAACAGTTTCTAATTTTCATTAGATTCTTTAAAATAGAAATACAATTTTCTATATTTTCAGAAAATAAATTTCTTTTTATATTTTTACCTCTTCCTTTCCAATCTATATGTTATATTTGTTCTGACTTTCTTGTATTACCCAATTAGGGCCTCTAGAACAATGTGGAATAGAAATGGTGAAAAAAAGAAATCCTTCCTCTATTTCTGATATTAGTTAGGAATTACTCAGTCTTTCACCATTAAGTATGACACTTGCTATAGGATTTATTAAACGCCTTTCAGCAGGTCCAGGAAGTTTCATTTTATTCCTGATTTGATGAGAATTCTTATGAGCAATAGGTATTGAATTTTGTCAAATGATTTTCTGCAGCTGTTGATAAAACTGTTTTTCTTCCTTTTTTTTTTTTCCTTGAGATTATGGATTACACTGATTGATTTAAAAAAATAAAATAAACCAAACTTACATACATGTCACTTGGAAATGATGTAGTTTCTTTTCCCTGTGTTAATAGATCAATTTGATAATATTTCATTAAAAGATTTGTTTTCATATTCAGCAGAAATATTGATCTGTAATTCCTTTGTTTGTTTGTTTTTTCTTTCTCGTAATATCTTGTCTGGATTTGGTAATAAGGCAATGCTTTCTGGGAAGTGCTCCTTCCTCTTCTATTCTTAGAAGAGATTGTGTAGAATTGCTATTATTCCTCCTTTAAATAGTTTGTATCATTCACCAGCAAAACTATCTGGCTTGGAGATTTCTTTTTGCTAGGTTTAAAACTAAAACTTAAATAGCTTATAGGGCTTTAATAGTTACAGAACTATTCAGGTTATTTCATTTTCAGTGTATTTTAATAGTTTATGGGTTTTTAAGAATTGGTCTACTGTAAATTGATGAATTATGTGCACAGAGTTTCTGGTATTTCTTTACAATCTATGGGGGTCTGTAGTGAAATCCCTTTTTGCACTCCAAACACTGGAGTTGGGAAGCATTTTTTTCTCTCACATTTTTGGAGGGGGTATTTTAGAATTGTTTCATTTCTTCTGTGCGTTTGGAAAAATTTATTTACCAGTGATGCCATCTGGGTCTCAGCTTTGTCATTATTGTTTGTAGTGATGCTTTGTGTTTTTTTGTTTTTGTTTTTGTTTTTAGAAGAAGTAATGAATAACAAATTCAACTTCTTTGTTACAGTCCTGTACAGAATATCTAGTTTCTTGAGTAATATTGCTAATTGTTTCTTTTAACGAATATTTCCATGTTATATATGTTGTCGAAGTTCTTATTACGATTTTGTGTATCATTACGATCTTGTATCATTGTACAATTACAATTTTCAATGTCCAATTAATCTTCCATGTTGTGTATCTTTATCTCAAATCTTGAAAATTTTGCTTCAGTCTTTTTCCTTGATAATCCTAATTGTATTGATCTATTCATGGAATTGGAGTTTATTTTCACTGTTTCTATTGTTTTTATGCTTTTAAAAATTCATTAAGATTTTACTTATATTTTTATTCTTACCTTCTGCCTACATATTTTGGGTGTAATTACTCTTTTTTTAAAAATTACCTTCCTAAGGTGGTAGCATAGATCATTAATTATACACCCTCTTTGTATTCAATATGAGCATTAATGCCTATGTATTTCCATCTGTGCTTTGCTCTAGCTGCTTGCCATGAATTTTGATGTGATGTATTTTCATTATTATTCAGTACAAAATGATGTCTAATTCTGTTAATGTTTAATTTAAAAACTCATGAGTTTGATTTTTTAAATGTATCTTTCTCAAATTCCATTATTTCTAATTTTTCTCATTATTGATTTGCTTATTTATCTGTTTCTCATTTTTGTGATCTGTGCTAAGTTAGTCATCTTTCTTTTCATGGTTCCCCTCTAAGTCATGTTCCCTTTCTCTTTTAAATATTTTTTCATTATTTTTTTTAAATTTTATTTATTTTTTAAAATTTCTTTTCAGTGTTCCAGAATTCATTGTTTATGCACCACCCCCAGTGTTCCATGCAATACGTGCCCTCCATAATACCCACCACCAGGCTCACCCAACCTCTCACCCTCATCCCCTCCAAAACCCTCAGATTGTTTTTCAGAGTCCATAGTCTCTCATGGTTCATCTCCCCCTCCAATTTCCCCTAAATCCCTTCTCCTCTCCATCTCCCCATGTTCTCTGTGTTATTTCTTATGCTCCACAAATATGTGAAACCATATGATAATTGACTCTCTCTGCTTGACTTATTTCACTCAGCATTACTTACGTATTTAGCAGTTTGTCTAGTAATCAACTTACTTTTGTACTATAGTTTAATTAAAAATTTCCTTATTGATAGGTGTATGGATTTTGCATCTTACTCTATTTTGTACCACTTCACTGAATAGCCCTTTATGTAGCTTTCTATATTTTTGCCAATTTATCCCTGGAAAATATTTCTAGGGCTGGTATTTCTTGGTCTAAATGTAAGTGAGCTTCTGTTTGGGGAAGATGTAGCAAAATTTCCCCTTGTGTAAGTTTTGCTATTTCCATTGTTATCAGCAATGTACAGGAGGGTCTATTTCCCACAACCTTGCTGACAAGTATGTCACTAAATTTTGATTTTTTTCTTTTCTTGCTGATAAGAAATTTTATCACAGTGTCACCATTGTTATAAATCAAGTGCCTCTACATGTGGATATGTATGCACACATTTTTCTTCTCTTAATACTAAAATAACTGATAATATAGGTCTTGTGTTTTGTTTTATTTGTTAACATTTTCTAAACTTGGTCCTTTAAAATGTCACATAAATTTTGAATCACTGCTAACACTTACATATGTACACACACATGTATTCACACAGTTTCAATTTTGAATGATATTTCATATATGTCAACTTTGAAAGACATGTTTAGAATATTTACATCTCCAATTTTAGATCATCATGTATGTCTTCATTTCTTAAATTTTAAATTTAAATTTAAATTTTCCTTAAATTTCCTCAATATTTTCAGTTTTCAGCTTAGAGGCCTTATGTTTATTTATATGATCCTAAATCTAAGGACATTGTTACACATTAATTCTAATATTTATTTTCTTTTGTATTTTCTATATACAAATGTGTTCTAAAAAAACAATGACTACTGAGTTCATTCTTCCCATTTATACCATTTTTACTTTTATTCTCGTGTATTGCATTGAAGACAAATAGTTTCAAAGGCATTCAATTTATTCATAAATCTTAGGGAATGTTTTTAATATTTCACTATTAATTTCTATGTTTTCTCTTAAAAAAGAGCCTTCTGTTTCTAGTCTGCTGCGAATATTTATATTAGAGTGTGTTTAATTTTATTGAATGCGATTTTCAACATCTTTTGAGAGTTTCGGTTTTGAAGTTTTTCTACTTTTCTGTTAATCTTATAACTTTAACTTATTTTATTTATTCTTTGTTTTTTAAACTTATTTTGAATATTATACTAATCAGTAATTACAGAAATAATTCATAATCAATTGTGACACATCACTTATTTATGTATTGCTACATTTGTTTGCTATTAAAAAAGTTTTGCATCTATTTCCCCGAGAAATTTTATCCACTTATTTTCCTGTCCTTGTCATATTTTGGTACCAAGTTTATCTTAGCCTCAAAAAAATGAGTTGCAATGTATTCCATCTTTTTTAAATCTCTGGAAATTTTTTAAGACTGTTTTTGTTGTTGTTTTTGTTTTCTTCTTTCCAATTTTACATGAATTCACAATCAAAGCATTGTAGCCTTCAATATTTATTTGTGGAAATGTTTGTAATTACAGATTCATTTTTAAAATGTAGAACTTTTAAATATTTCTGTTTCTTTTTGTATTGACCTTGTACTTTTTTCTTAAAGATAGATTCATTTCATCTAAAATTTAAAATGTAAAATTTTTACTTTAATCTCTCTTTGGTTCTTAATTATTCTTGCTAGAGAGCTTTCATTTTTATTAGCCTTTTTCAAAGTTTTTTTTTTTTTGCTTCCTCATTTGTTTTACTGAATCTATTATAATTACAAATATAAAGTAATATATAAGAAAATAAATCATGTCTCCTTTCTGATGTTTTGAGGGTTTTTTTTTTTTTTTTTTAGATTTTTTAGTTTTAGCTTTATTCCAGCTTCTTGAGTTAGAAGCTCAACTCAATGATTTTTCAGCTTTTGTTTTTTCGATATATTCATTTAGGACTGGTTATTTAACTTTAAGCATCATTTCAGCTTCACCTCACAAATTGGATATATCTTTTCAAAATTTCTAATTTCCATTGTGATTTCCTTTTCTACCAATGACTATTTCTAAAGTACATACTTTGGGGAGACTGGATGGCTCAGTCAGTTGGTTAAGCATATGACTCTTGGTTTGGCTCAGGTTATGATCTCAGGGTCATGATCTCAGGGTCCTGAGACTGAACCTTAGATTGGGCTCCATGCTCAATGTGGAGTCTGCTTATCTCTCTTCTTCCCCTTCTGGTCCTTCCCCTGCTCTCTCTCTTTCTCAAATAAATGAAATAAAATAAGATTAAAAAAAGTACATACCTTAATTTCCAAATGTTGCTTTATTTCCTAGTTGATCTTATTTGACCCTTTGGTTTGTTTGTTTTCTTTTTTTTTTTTTTTTTGACCTTTTTTTTTGAAAAATTTAACTTCACTCTGACAATAGAAACTGTTATAAATATTTTAATCCTTCCCAGTGTTCATAGATATGCATTTTGTCCTAGCATATAGTCAATTTTGACAAACAATCCATGTAAACTTATAAAGAATGTATATTCTGTCACTGCATGGTGTAGTTTATTAATTTTATCAGTGAAGAAAATATGTTGGTTATGCAAAACATCTATATTCATACAGATTAATTTTTCTGCTTAGTCTATCAACTATTGAAAGGGATTGCTGTTGTTCTTATATGGTTATCGTTTGCCAATTTCTTCTTTGAGTTCTGTCAGTTTTTCTTTGACGTAAGTTCTGCTACGGAATTAGAGGTGCATAAATGTAAAACTGTTATGTCTTCCTGAAGACTAAATTTGATATCATGAAATAAGCTCCTTATTTTTTAGTGATTATTCTTACAGTTAAGTGTTTTTTAATATTCAAAAATACAATATATATTCATACAGGTTATATATACATGTACATGTTTATATACAAATTCATATATGTGTGTGTATATAAGTATGTATATATAATATACTAGGTCAGTGTTTGTGTGGTTTCTTTTTTTTTTTTTTAAGATTTTATTTATTTATTTTACAGAGAGAGAGAGAACGAGAGAGAGATCAGAAGTAGGCAGAGAGGCAGGCAGAGAGGAGAAAGCTGGCTCCCCACCAAGCAGAGAGTCCAATGCGGGGCTCGATCCCAGGATCTTGGGATCATGACCTAAGCCAAAGGCAGAGGCTTAACCCATTGAGCCACCCAGGCACCCCTTGTGTGATGTTTCTTACCATCATTTTGCCTATAGCTATTATATATCTTATAGAAGACATTGAAAGAGATGTTTCTTATAGAAAGTATGAATATATATATGTAAATATATATGTGTACATATACAACATATATATATATGAGGATTCTTATTTACCCTGACATTCTTTATTTTAATTAGATTATTAGTCTATATGCAATGTGTTTACATAGTTACATTTTTATCATTTGTTTTTCATTTTCTCTACATTTTTATTTTTCTCACAGCCTTCTTTTGGACACTAATTTATACATTCTTTTACTGTGTTTTGAATGTTTATCCTACCACAGTTTACATCCTTAATTTCACACATTTTCTTCATTATGCATTCCACTTGCCAGACAATGCTGGGACCTTAGAGAATTTCCTTATAATCAGCCTGTCTTCTGTGATATTGTTGCTATGCATTTTAATACTTTTATAGCCCCATAATGATTACATTTTCTGTTTCTTCCTTGTTTTCCATGGTTCTATCATTTTCCTTCCACCAGAAGAACTTACTTCAGTATGACTTCTAGTATGCACATGTCTTTTCTCTCTGACTGCTTTTGGGTTTTTCTTCTATTAACTGGTTTCTAGAAATATTACTCTGATGTTCCCATATACACATCCACACATTTTCTTTTTATTTATCTTCCATCTTATTACTGTGGCAACATCACACAACAGTTTACAAAAACTCTTAACCATTGTCTCTTCTAATATATAACTTCTGCCTGATTCACTTTGTTTTTAATTCCAGAGCATCAAGGACACTAGACCTTTCACCATGTTTATGTGCATGTGTCTCTCACACCTTTATCGGTGTTCTTTGATCCTTTATGATTCCCATGAATCTGCTTGCATGTTTTCTACTCAATTACCATCCCTTTAACTAATTATCGTTTCTATTTTTTCCTGTATGCTGTTCAACCTATTAGGTTGCATTTTTAATTCTAGATCTTCTATTTTTTTAAAGAATTTGTGTTGTTTGGTGACTTCTTTCTTTTTTATTTATTTTCACAAATATTTTAACCACAGTTCTTTCAATAACTGTTTGATATCTAGGATTACTCAGATAGTTTTACATTTGTTTCTATTTCTATTTTTACTTGAACCTTTGTGTATGTGAGAATACATATATATGATATACATGAAATAGATCTACTTGAAATATATTATATACATATAATTGAAAACAGGACACTGGGACTCGGGGCAGGAAAAATAAGCTGTCTGCAGGTGCTGTTATTTTCCCTAGAGGCTTCAGCCTACCCACTAGGAGACATAAAGTGACAGCAGATCACCTCAATCCATTCAGAACCTGAGTTGACTCTAGGCCAGTGTGTGGTTTTTGCAAGATTTCCTTTACTTCTGGTTCATACATAGTCTTAGAATATAGCTCTCTGAGTTCCTGACTTAGAGCCTTGGATCTTATATTTTGATTTTGTTTTTCTGTTTATTTCTCCTTAGCACCAAGAGACAGCCAAGAAGGAACCTTTGTCTTTTCTTGACTACAATTGGAAAACCTCTAGTGTTTTGCTTTTAAGAAAAGTGTTTGCTTATTGATCAAGATATATACTTTATCATGTTAGTGATGTTTCAATTAAGTTTTATTTTATTAAATGTATTTTTATCATGTGTGCTGATATTTGGCAAATGCTTTCTCTGCATTTTTGAACATAGTCGTATATAATTCTTTTCTTTTAAGATTTATATGGCCTTATTTATGACCTTATTTATGTCCTTTCTAATACTGAATAACACTTGCATTACTGAAATGAACTACAGTTGTTTATCTTGTATTATTTTTAAAGTGCTATTAGATTTTATTTGCTAGTGTTATATCTAAGAATTTTGCATTGATATTTATAACTAGAATGTATTTGTACTATATCAAGTTCATACAATGTTTAAGATGAATGCTATGTTTATGTTGTAAAGAAGTAGAGGCTGTCCTTCTTTTTAATGCTCTGGAACACTTTATATACTGTTACGATTACCTGATTGTTTAAGAAGTTGGTAAAATTCCTATATGAAGTTCACTGGGTTTTATGCTTTTTGTTAGAGGACTCTTTAGATACTTTCTGCATTTCTTCCAGAGTAATTAACCTGGTTATATTTTCTGTATATTGAGTAGACTTAAGTTTTCTGAGAAAATGATCTATCTGACCTCAGTGTAAATTTGTCCTTTGTGTTCATGATAGAGTTTGCAAACCCCCCCTAAGTTTGGCATTTATTTATGAATTTTAGTGTGTGTAAGCTTTCTAACTCATTAGTTTCTGCTTTTATCTTTATGAAGTTTTTCCATCAGCCTTCTTTTCATTTACTTTGCCATTCTTTTCCTATATTTTTAAATTGGATAGTTAATTCATTTAATTTGTTTCTCATCTGTATTTATGTAGGTATTTAATACTATAATATTTTACCACAACTCTTCAGTTATATGCCTCAAATTCTTTCATATCTTACTTTTATAAACCTTATATTCAGGTAATTCTAAAGTCCTCTTATATATATCCTTTGACCTAAGAGTTATTTAATATCATGTTGATTATTATTTTTATTTCATCATGAAAAGGCATTTCCTGCTGATGTTTTTCTCATTGAGATCAAATAATGTTCTTTTTTTATTGAATAAAATTAGCATTTAGTGTTATATGAGTTTCAGGTGTGCAATATAATGGCTCAACAATTCTATACATTACTCAGTGCTCATCAAGATGTGTGCTCTTGATCCCCATCACCTATTTCACCCATCCTTCCTCCCACATTCCCTTAGGCAACCAACAGTTTGTTCTTTGTATTAAAATCTGTTTGTTTGTATGCATGTATGTCTTCTTTCTTTCTTTCTTTCTTTCTTTTTTTAATTCCACATATGACTGAAATCATATGATGTTTATCTTTATCTGACTGGCTTATTACACTTAGCATAATACCCTCTAGGTCCATCCATATTGTTGCAAATGGTAAGATCTTATTATTTTTTTATGGCTGAGTAGTATCTCTCTTTCTCTTTCTCTCTTTATCCATTCACATGTGAGTGGACACATAGGTTGCTTCCATATCTTGGCTATGGTAAAGGATACTTTGATAAACATGGGGGTGCATAAATCTTTTTGAATTAGAGTTTCTTTTAAAATATCTTTAAAAAAAGATTTTATTTATTTATTCGACAGAGAGAGATCACATGTAGGCAGAGCAGCAGCAGGCAGAGAGTGAGGGAGGAGCAGGCTCCCTGCAGAGCAGAGTCCAAGGAGGGGCTTGATCCCAGGACCCTGATATCAAGACCTGAGCAAAGGCAGGGGCTTAACCCATTGAGCCATCCAGGCACCCCAATAAATAAAATCTTTAAAAAATGTCTATTCATTTCCTCTGCCCATTTTAAATGGATTATTTGGTTACATGTTGGCATTGAATTGTGTCAGTTCTTTATATATTTTGGATACTGACCCTTTTTTGGATCATTTGCAAATACGCTCCCCCATTCAGTATGTTGCTTTTTCATTTTGTTGATGTTTTCCTTCTCCTTGATTTTTTTTTAAATTTTGGTGTAGTTCTAATACTTTAATTTTGCCTTTTTTTCCCCTTGCCTCAGAAGACATTATTTATAAAAACGTTTCTACAGCTGATGTCAAAGAATTTACTGCCTATATTTTCTTCCAGGATTTTTATGGTTTCAGGTCTCACACTTAGGTCTTTAATCCACGTTGAGAAAGCAGTTTTATTATGTCTAAGTGGTTTATAATTTTTGTGTGTATCTGTTGGAAATATACCCAGTATATCAAAATTAAAATGAAAATGTACCCAGTATATCAAAATTAAAATTATAGCTATTATATACCTGTGATACCACTTTGGGAGGTCAAGGGCTTTTCATTCTATTACTTATTTACTACTTTTCCTTAGTTGGCTGTTAAATCTCATTAAGTTCTATAATGCATTAGAATACCACACAGCAAAAAACTTAGATATTATTTTCACATTATATCCCAGAAATTTAGAATACCTAGTATATAGTAGGTCTTCCTTAAATATCTTTTGGTGAATTCATTATTTTCATAATTTTCTGTCTAAGGATAATATTTTCTTCTTTCAAAAGTTATTGTGGTAAATGGTATTAATTTATTATATTATAAATTGTATATTTTAATAATATATTCTTCACATTTCTGGAGTTAAATCGACTTCATATTGATTTAATTAATCATATTATATTATATTAGTCACATACAGCACTTCATTAGTTTTATTGTAGAGTTCCATGATTCATTGTTTGTGTGTAACACCCAGGGCTCCATGCAATATGTGTCCTCTTTAATATCCATCACTGAGCTCACTCATTTCCCCCATACTCCTCCCCTCTAAAACCGTCAGTTTGATTCCCTGAGCCCATAGTCTCTCGTGGTTCATCTCTCCCTCTGATTCCCGCCCCCCTTCATTTTTTCCCTTCCTTCTCCTAATGTCCTCCATGCTGTTCCTTATGTTCCACAAATAAGTGAAACCACATGAAAATTGTCTTTCTCTGTTTGATTTATTTTACTTAGCACAATCTCCAGTCTGATCCATGTTCACTTAGCACAATCTCCAGTCCCACCCATGTTCACTTGGTACAATCTCCAGTCTGATCCATGTTCACTTAGCACAATCTCCAGTCTGATCCATGTTCACTTAGCACAATCTCCAGTCCCATCCATGTTTACGCAGATGTTGGGCATTCATCATTTTTGATGGCTGAGTAATATTCCAGTTTTTATATATGGACCATATCCTCTTTATCCATTCATCTGTTGAAGGGCATCTCGGCTACCTCTATAGTTTAGCTATTGTGGACATTGGGGTACATATGGCCCTCTTTTCACTACATCTGTATCTTTGGAGTAAATACCTAGTAGTGCAGTTGCTGGTCATAGGGTAGCTCTATTTTTAACTTTTTAAAGAAACTCCACACTGTTTTCCAAAGTGGCTGCACCAACTTGCATTCCCACCAACAGTGTAAGAGGGTTCCCCTTTCTCCACAACCTCTCCAATATTGTTTCTTGTCTTGTCAATTTTTGCCATTCTAACTGGTTTAAGATGGTATCTCAATGTGATTTTGCTTTGAATTTCCCTGATGGTTAATGTTTAACACAGTGATTTATTATGTTATTTATATACTGCTAAATTTAATTTGCTAATATATGCTTCTATATTTTATATTTTTCTTCAAAAGTGAGATGGGACTTTGTTTTTCTCTACATCTTTATTCAGTTCAGTTCACAATTATTCCAATCTCATAAAATAAGAAGTCATCCCCTTTGCTTTCAATCTTTAAAAAAGTTTATAAAAAAGTAAGAGTTTATATATGAAAAAAACATCTTGTATTTTAACTGTGACATACTGGAAAAAATATTTGGACTTGATTTGTTAGATGAATGAGTGTTTAACTACTAATTATAATGATGTTTGTGTAAGGATCTTAAAACTCTTCAAGTTTTGTATGTGTTATTTCAGTAAGTTATATTTTCAAAAAATTGTTCCTATGGTCTAAATTTTCAAATTCATTGATATAAAGTCTGTTATTTTATTTTTATTTTTATTTTTATTTACTTTATTTTATTTTGTATTTCAGTAGGCTCCAGACCTAGCATGAAGCCCAGTGCAGGGCTGGAACCCACAACCATGAGATCAAAACCATGAGATCATGACTTGAGTCAAGATCAAGAGTCAGACACTTGACCGACTGGGCTACCCAGACCCTCCTTTTATCTTTAACTATAACTGCAATATATATTTATGACCTCTTTTCTGGTGTTATTTCCTTGATTTTTTTCTGTGCATTTTTTAAAATTATGAGCTCTACAATTATAATTCCTAAAAATATTAATTAGTAGAAAATTTTTCCTGTTTTTTTCCCCTTAGAGAGAGACAAATATAAAAAAAAAACAAAAATATAAATAAAAGGGGCACCTGGGTGGCTCAGTGGATTAAAGCCTCTGCCTTCTGGCTCAGGTCATGATCCCAGGGTCCTGGGATGGAGCACCACATCCAGCTCTCTGCTCAGCGGGAGCCTGTTTCCTCCTCTCTCTCTGCCTGCCTCTCTGCCTACTTGTGATCTCCATCTGTCAAATAAATAAATAAATAAATAATCTTAAAAAAAAAAAAAAGAAAAGAAAACTGAACAAATCTGAGTGCCAAGTAATTATATCTTTAGGAAATGACACTTAAATTGAAATTCAATGAGTAATAGTTGCCTGAATAAGGAAGAATATAGCTCTGCAGGAAGAAATAGCAACCTCTGTGAGTTTCCTCAGTAGGAAATTAACCAACTGACATACTCAGTAATAGGAATGGGAATTTTCAATTCATTTTTCCTCTTTTAAATAGACTTTATTGGGTCACAAAAGGGAGGGGAGTGGAGGGACGGGGTAACAGGGTGATGGGTATTAAGGAGGTCATGTGTTGTGATGTGCACTGGGTGTTTTACATAACTGATGAATCATTGAACACTACATCACAAACTAATGATGTACTACATGGTGGCTACTGAACATCATAAAAAATAATAATAAATAAATAGACTTCATTTTCAGTTTTTTAAAGATTTTATTTATTTATTTGACAGACAGAGATCACCAAGTAGGGAGAGAAGCAGGCAGAGAGAGAGGAGGAAGCAGGCTCCCCGCTGAGCAGAGAGCCGGATGTGGGGCTCAACCCCAGGACCCTGGGGTCATGACCTGAGCCAAAGACAGAGACTTTAACCCACTGAGCCACCCAGGCACCCCTAGACTTTATTTTTAAAAGCAGTTTTAGGTTCATTGCAGAATTGGACTTTATATTCATTATTAATCCCAGTTTTTTAAAAACTTTTTATTTTGAAATAACTGTAAATTTAGAAGAAGTTGCAGAAGTAGTAGAGAGGTCTGTGTGCTCTACATTCAGTTTTTCCCAGTGGTGACATCTTATATAATTATAGTTCAACACTGAAACTATCATTTTGGCATTGCCAAAATGCATATGAATAGTTTTGTGATGGTTAACATTTTCGTGTTAACTTGGCCTCTTCCTGGATCTCCTGCCTGACTTTCTTAGAATTTGAACTGTAAACTCTATCCTGAGTCTCCAGCACTTATGCATCTGTAATCAGGTATATAGATATATATATAATCATTTATAAATACATATGTCCTGTTATTTGTGTTCTTTAATCAGTTAATATAATAGATGATGTTGATTTCTTAATTTGCACTACATTTACATCTCCTTAATAAACTTCACTTGGTCATGGTGTATAATTTATTTTACATACTGTTGAATTCCTGATATTTGGTTAAAAAATATACTTGCATTTATATTCATGAGGGATATTGGTCTATAGTTAGTGTTGTGGGTTTTTTGTTTTTGTTTCTGTTTTTTACAGAGTTTCTCTTTGGTTTTCATTCAGGTTAATGCTGACTTCATAAAATGAGCTGGAAAGTTTTTCCTCTTCTCCTATTGTATGGAAGAGATTGTATAAATTAGTGTTATTCCCTTAAATGTCTGGCAAAAATCGCCAGTGAAAACTATGCCTAGAGATACATTTTTAAGAGTTTATTATATATTTAGTATATATAATATATAGTATACAAATATTTTAATGTCCTTAATAGTTATAGGAATATTCAATATTTTTAAAAAACATTCTTATTGGCAAGTTGTATTTAGTAGGTAGTTTGTACTCTTCAAGGAATTGGTCTATTTCATACAAGTTATCAAATTTTATGTATAGAGTTCTATGTTGTATTCGCTTATCCTTTTAGTGTCTGTCAGGTCAGAAGTGGTATCAACTATTTCATTCTTGATATTAGTAATTTGTGAATTCTTTCTTTTTTGTTAGTTTTGATAGAGGTTTATTAACTTTCTTGATCTTTTCAAAGAATTAGCTTTCTGTTTTACTGATTTTTCTCTATTGGTTTTCTGGGTTTTATTTTATGTAGTTCAACAGTGTGTTTTTGTTGAATTGTTTTTGATAAAGTGAACAGAGTAGGGAGTAAATACATTTCATTAAAGTCAATTAGTTAATTTCCTGTACTCCTAATCTCATAGGAATATCCAAAAATATAATTGAAACAAAGAAGTTTTTGGTAACCTGGCAGGTGCCAATGATAAAGAGAACCCCTCCCTGCAAACTCTAAATTCATGCAAATGATTACAGGTAAGCCTTTAAGTATTCATGGACAATTCCAAGCTAAAGACAAGAGATAACTTGGGTATATAATTTAAAAAAACCGCAAAACAATGTAATATATATGATTACAAATATCATTGTTGTTGTGGCCTATGGCAATTTCTTCAATAAATCTTGATCACACAAGAAAGAAAACCAAGGTTCAGAAAGAAGAAGACTTGAACATCTAATTAAAGTCAAGCTAGAATAATGTTTATTAATAATGTTTATTAATGTGCCCTAAATCTTTTTGTTGCTTGATTGGTCCTGTGCTTGAGTGTCGTCACTGTACACAGAGCAATCATCTTGGCACCAGCTTGAGTTTGGGAGGAAATATGAAGGTCTCAAAGTGATGAAAATAGTTAACGTTTAAAGCAAGAGGACTAGTCATCTCCTACAAATTTTATACCCCTGGTATCTTTTTCTATATCTGAAAGACTAAGTAATTACAATCGAGGCTACAAGCTCTTGAAAAATATTAGGACACAGTATGGTGTAGAGAGCAATGTTACACCTTCTTCCCTAAAGCATGTCCCTTCCCCACTTGAAATCCATGAGAAGGGACATAAGTTAAGGCTGGAGAATCTTACCCCAAGTACATATCACTAAATGTTATGACTAATAAGACAAAAATTTCAAATGGTGGGTATTCCTAGGAATTAATGAACCAGACAAAGTAATTTTTATGGAAACAAACTGACCATCTTCAGAGAGGATTAAAATGTTGAAGGATAAACCAAGAGCAAGGACTCACAAAGTGGAATCCAGAATAAACCCACAATAGTTGACTGAAAGAAATCAATATAGAGTTGAAAAGTGGAACTGATATAGCTAAGAATAAATCAGTGAGTTAAATTGTTTTTTTAAAGAACTTTCCCATAAGGATTGAGGAAGAGATTAAGTGGCAGAAAATATAAAATGTATGATTTTTTAAAAGGAGGTTAGATGATCAACATTCCTAGAATAGTTTTCATAATTGATCAAAATAAATAATTGGAGAATTATTTCAAGTGATAAAGACCAAGGATTTCCAGAATTATCTGAGGAAAAAAAACAAAAACAAAAAACAAACAAAACAAACTAATAAGATCCACTCAGCATCAAACAGGGAATTCAAGAAACACATGCATGAAAAGTATATCTAAAACCTAAGAACACTGAAACAAAAGTTATTAAAATCTTACAAAAAAAAAACCACAACACAAATCAGCTATGAATGGACAAGAACACCTAAAAAATAATTGAGTAATATCGTCACAGTTTTGAAGCTTTTCCTTTTGAACCACACAGGAAATGAAAGGGAAATGGCTCTTAAACATATAAAAATATGGTCAACTTCATTCTTAGTGATAGAAATATAAGTTAAAACTACATGGAAATATTTCTTTTACTGTACTCAATTGTCAAATTTAAAGTGAAGAATCACTGAGACTTGGGTGAGAATGTGGAAGGAAAGATGCAGTTGGAGCACCTTAGGCAGAATAACATATGCCATATCACAAAACATGGATTTTTTTCTTCTACATGCAGTGATGAACAAATGGAGGATAAGTAAAAATTAGAGGATGAGGAAACTCAAATATATTAGCATTAAATTTGTTGACTATATACAACATGACTCTGCTAACCCAAATCCCAATGGCTTAATATAATAAACATATTTTTCCCCAGGTCATATATCCTACTGGGTCAGCAGGAGGGCTGTGACCACAGTGGTTATGAAAAAAACAGTCTGAGCCCCTGAACCAAATGTTTATTTTGATGTGTTTTCCCATGATTACCATGGCAGAGGGATAGCAGAGTGCAAATGGCATACGGTTTCTTTAAGCTTCCATCCAGAAGTGATACATCACATCTGCTCACATTTGCCAAATCACATCATAAATCCATACATAACTTCAAAGAGGGCAGGGACCTACAATCTTTCTCTTTACCCAGAAAGAGGAGATTTGTGAATGCCTTTAATGACCATGAAAGTTAGCATTAATGTACTCTCTACAGTGAATAAAAGAATCTATTAATCTATTTATTAAGCATTCACATTTAATTATGCTGATTTATGAAATTAATAATGTGTGCTGGGCTTGTTTATGGGCATAGCACTGTATAATCTTACATAAAAATGAATATGTACATGACAAAATGTATTTTATTTTATTTTATTATTTCACACACACCCAGTAATAGGATATTACTTCTTTTTGTTTTTCCTGGCTGGGTGAGGAAGAACAGTTGAATGTGTCTCATTCTTGAATATATCATAATTATAATTCTATTTGGACAATATATTATTTATTATTAACAGTAGTTTTCTGCCTATAAAAATGATCTGTTCAAACATATTAGGCATTTACCACTTTTGTCTCCAGAGTGCAATGTCCAGGATGAAATTCAGTGTCTTGTAATGAGGCTCAAGTGAGGCTTATTTTACTACTTCTCAGACAAGGGAATGGGTGATACTCATAATAATCAAAATAAAATCTGGCTTAATTATAACACTACTACCCCATTAGTCTGTAGAACCTTTCAGCGAATCTATCAAAACCCCTAAGGGAGTAAAGGATTGATGACCTTCCTTAGTCAAAGCTCGTACTCAAAGACATGGTAGGAGCAATAAAAAAATAGCCACCGGTTCGTTTATACACATTTCTCTCATTTACGTCTTATAACAAAGCTGTGAAAGCATCATTATTAGTTACCATTGGAAATCAAATTTGAACACAGCCCATCTGACTACCAAGCCAAGCTTTTAATTACTATATCACTCTGATTCTTTTTTATTTAGAATAAAGATTGTTTATTGCATAAATGACCCAAATAATATTTATAATTCAATTTCCTAAGATAAGAAACATTACCAAAAAATAAATAAATAAAGGACTTTTCCACTTATTTAAAACCTTCACAACTTATAAGAAGATAAAAGAAACTCATTGGTAGATATAGACAGTAATTTTGGGCTTATTTGAACCATGTAGTTTATCTTTTTAACAAAGTTGTGTGTGTGTGTGTGTGTGTGTGCATGTGCATGTGTCTTTTTTTTTTCTTTCTTTCAATTTCCAGGTCTGTCAACTTAACTGCACTTCTACTAGTACTTCTAGAAACATTAATTCATGGAAAGCTAAAGATTATAAAGAGCAAATGGTTTCTCTAAAAAAAGAGGCCACAAAAATACCACGGAAGAAAATGTGATAGAATCGAAATCGTTCCTTTGTTTTCCCTTGAAAATAGCGAAATGCAGGATGTTAGTGTTGAAGATGACCAGAGAGACATGTCTTAGGTCAACATCTCACATATGGAAGGAGAAACTGAAGTTAATCATCTGGAGGGTGGAGAGTCTGATTTCCCCAAAATGCACAGCTGCCTACGAAAGAACAGCTTAATAACTTTTCTTGACTAGAAGAGTCCTTGTGAGTAACAGTGGGTTACTTTGGTGTTTGCAGAGACTAAATAATGAGACTTCAAATAAGTGTTTCTTGACCTAGCCAAATTTGTGAGTTGATGAAAGAACATAAGCCTTTAGGGTCCTTCCACCATATACCCCAGGTTGCTCAGGCTCCAAAAGAAGAAAAATTACATCTTTCCTGAATCACAAATATATACTTTTGACCAAGTACATCAGAACTGAGCACCAGGAGAAGGTGTTTCATCAGCTCAGATGTGCTTGGTGTTTCATCAGCTCAGATGTGCTTGTAATGAATTAGAAAAAGCTCAAACCACCTATGGCTAAATGAAATTATGGACCCGCAATAGTTTTCTGACCCATATCCATCAAAATGTCAAAAGGATATTAGTAGACAGCAGGCATGCAACCTGGAAATAATAGGGCAACTATTAATCCCTTACACTGCTTGATTCTGCTTTGGGCAAATGGGACACAGACCATATATATGCCTAGAATGAGAAACATTGATTTCTAAAGAGCAATATACTTGACTTTTTTGTTTCTGGAGGAACTATCACCATTTACTGTAAAAATATGCCTTTGTTGCTTTCTCTGTCTTCTGATACTCATTTAATCTCTTTGCCTCTGCATCCTGCAGTGGCAAAAACAAGGGCAATATTCCTAAAATCAAATTCCAGTTTTTAAGCTAGCTGTGGGCTCTTGAAAAGAAAAAAATTCTGAGCCTTATTTTTTATCCTAAGTAAGATTAAGGGAATAAGCAACATTTACTCCCAGAGCATCTGTAAGAAATAATAGAGATATATGTAAGGCATATAGAAAGTGGTCAATAAATAGAAACTATGTTATTATGATCCTTATTTAATGTTCATGGTGAATGACACTATGACACAATCAAGATTGAAACACAGCAAAACAAAACTTTGTTGATTGAGACATTTCTAGGAAGAAAAAAGGGTGGGGGCTCAGAATGGGAAGGCAATTTAAAAAGAAAATAATTGTCTCCTGTAGGAGACTCAAAATTGTTTTGCCAAAGGGAACGCCTCCCAGCTGTTGATTCCAGAGTCCCTGACCCTAGTCAGCAAATCAAGATAGAGAAGTTTCTCTTTTGTGGGTGAGAAGCTTGCCATAACTTCTTAGGCAATGGCTCTCCATAATTACATTAAAAAGTGAAGGTTAATGATGCTGAATCATAGATTACTTCCTTTCTATATGGATCAGCTTGGAAATTTAAATTCCCAGTTTAAATCACACACACATATATATATATTCTAAATTAACATGTTACAGTACTTACATCCATATGTATATACACATATATACATATACATACATATATATGTACATGTGTACATATACATATACATACATGTATATACACATATATATTCTAAATTAACATGTTACAGTACTTACATCCTCCTTAACAACTGGTTTTTTGAACTGTTTTGAGAACTCATCTTGAAGGTATCAGATGGCAAAGAAAATGTGCATTGAGGAATTTTATATATATATATATATATATAAAACACACACATATATAAATTAACATGTTACAGTACTTGCATCCATATGTATATACACGTATACATATACATACATATACATGTATATACACATATACATATGTATATACACACACACATATATATATTCTAAATTAACATGTTACAGTACTTACATCCTCCTTAACAACTGGTTTTTCAAACTGTTTTGAGAACTCATCTTGAAGGTATCAGAAGGCAAAGAAAATGTGCATTGAGTAATTCAGAAGACATAAAGTCACAGTTTCTGCAACCCAAGTAGGTAAATGGTCCTTCTTTAATATGTGGTGTACTCTGCTTTTGACCACACATTCTCATATAGACACTACATTATGATGTAGATTTTGGCATTTGAGTTTTACTATTCTATACATTCTTATTCATTCGTGCAATGCAAATGCAATTCAAAAGATAAACATTAAGTATCCTCCACCATGAATATAATGCAATTCATTATGCTTTCAGTAAATAACATTTGGTCAATAAAAATATGTACATGATAAATATGGGGGGAAAATAATGTTTCAAACTGAATGAAAAGCAACGCTTTGATTTTAAAGGATGGGTTATATAGCAGGAAAACTATTCCAAGCAGTTGGAATCACACACAAGAAATGTTCAGGAAAAACAGAAGTAATAGTGTTTCAAAAATAAAATGGAAAAAACAAATATCTACCATGTATTAGGTGCTTTGCATATTTTATTTTAATTTTAGCCTCAGTGTAACTTATAGGTGGACATTTTCTTCGAGGGAAATGGGGGTTCCAGTATTTTCTGAATATTACAGTTTTAGTCTGTGATAATAAATAGCACAAATATATATATTTCTATTCCAAGGTTAATGTTGTTCATCTGTTTGAATGTCTGTTTTCTATTTACACCTAGTGTTCTCATACCTATTGGATCCAACATGTTTTTAAATCAACTTTATTGACATATAACTTACATAAAATAAACTATGCTTAGTTAAATTGTACTCTTATGCAAACTTTGACAAATGTATATGCGTGTGAACCTACTGCTACAGTTAAGATACACATTTCCCTTACTCCTAACTAAAAGATTTCTCGTGCTCCTTGGCAATCCATCTCTCTTCTACCCCAGAGACAGAAAGCCATTGATCTGTTTTCTTACCCTATATGTTAGCATAAATTTTTAAAAATTTTATATAAATGAAATTAGGTAGTTTGTATTCCATTTGGTTTGGCTTTTTTCACTCAGTACACTGATTTTGAGACACTTTCATATTGTGGCATATATCAGCAATTCAACCAGTTTTCCTGCTGAGCTGTATTCTGTCCAATGGATACATATGTTGTTTATTCAATCAACTTTTTAAAATTTAGTTAGTTTCTTGGGAATGTTCATGTAAAATATTTGTGTAGATACATGTTTTCATTTTTTTTAGTAAATACCTAGGAATCTAATGAATTATTCTTTTTTTTTTTTAGATTTTATTTATTTACTTGACAGACAGAGATCACAGGTAGGCAGAGAGGCATGCAGAGAAAGAGGAGGAAGCAGGCTGTCCACAGAGCAGAGAGCCCAATGCGGGGCTCGATCCCACGACCCCAGGATCATGACCCGAGCCGAAGGCAGTGGCCCTAACTCACTGAACCACCCAGGCGCCCCTCTAATGAATTATTCTTAAAGAAATATATTTGAACTTTCAGAGAAACTTCCAAAGAATTACAAAAGTAATTGTATCACTCAAATCTTCAGATGTTAAACATAAAAGTTACCCTGAGATCCAGCAACTCCATTCCATTCCAAAAGATATGAAAACATATTGACCATATAAAAGCTTGCACAAGAATGTTAAAAAAAATAACAGCAATTGTATCATTTACATTTTTTTCTGGTAGTATTGCAGAGCTCCTACTGCTATACATTCAGACCAACCCTTGGTTTTGTCAGTTTTTAATTATCAGTCACTCAGTAATTATAAGTATCTCATTGTGATTTCACTTTGCATTTTCCTAATAACTGACTGATGACGTTGAAAAGCTATTGATTTGCTTCTTCATCATTCACGTCTCTCATTTGTGAATTGTCAAATAGAATGTTTTACGCACTTCTTAAAACTGAACTGTTTTTTCACTTAATTGTCAGAGTTCTTTGTATGTGGTTGATACAAGGTATACGTCAGATATTGTATTGTGAATATTTTTTCCAGGGCTTTTAGGTTTCTGTTTTCTTAACAGTGTCTTTCCAAGACAAAAATATTTCAATTTTGACAATGTCAGTTATTAATTTCTATGATTAATGCTTTTCATATCACATCTGGGGGAACTTTTGTCTAATGCAATGTTTTCCTCTAGCAGTTTAATCAATTTACTTTTTATGTATCTGGAGGAGGAGAGTGCCTACCACTCAAAGAAATGCATAGTATCCCAGCTGGGTCCTTCCCTTAGACTCTTCTAGGGAATAAAAGCTTGAAACTGTTAAGGAAGTGAGAACAATCCATTATCTTCCAAAGACACGGAGAAGTTTCACTGTGGCTGGGGAAAAGGATAAAAGAAGAAACACTCTACCCCTCCAGACAGAACTTGGAATCATGCTGGGTCCAAATCTAAGAGGTCTCTCCCTGGAACAAAGGCAGGATCACTCTGCTGATGAGTCTCACCAAAGAGGCAGAGTTTGATAACTATAGGGACAAGGAGCTGCATCACTGAGAATGACTGGTGAGGGACCCAGGAATTCAGGGAATGTGTAAGACTGAAGCTGGGGCAGACCTCCTGTCCCTAGCACTAGGATAATCAACAGGCAATCACAAGCAATGTGAATAGAGAAAAACAGTCTGGTTGAGATATCAATTGTCTCCAAAGTAACCTACAGCTGCAACATAATCTCAATTCAAAAAATAAAAGCAATAATTTATTAATTATAAAAAAATTAGTAACTTTTTTGTTTCTTCTTTTTTGAAATCATCAGGCCGATTCTAAATGTTCTATGGGAAAGTGAAGGAAATATAATAGTCAAAATAATTTGACAAGAAGAAACAAAGTGCAGGACCCACACAACCTTATTTCCAAAATTTACTATATAAGAACAATAATCCAAACAATGTTGGGTTGGCACAAGATATACACCTAGATCACTGGCGCAGAGTAAAGACTCCGGGAATAAACACACACAATGTGGTCAATTCATTTTGGACAAAGTACAAAGTAATTCTATGATTTGTCACAAATGTTTTCCACAAATGATGTCAAAACGATTCACTATACATATGCAAACATGACCCTCAACTCATATCTCACACCTAAAAGCCCTGAACAAAAACCCTAATTATAAAACTACTACAAGAGGGGCGCCTGGGTGTCTCAGTCATTAAGCATCTGCCTTCAGCTCAGGTCCATGACTCCAGGGTTCTGGGATTGAGCATTGGGCTCCCTGCTTGGCGGGAAGCCTGCTTCTCCCCCTCTTATTCCTCCTGTTGTGTTCCCTCTCTTGCTGTGTCTCTCTCTGCCATACAAATAAATAAAATCTTAAAAATAAACAAATAAAACTACTAGACGAAAACCATTGCAGAAAAATATTTTTGATCTTGGATTTGGCAAAAGTAACTTAGACATAATACCACAAGCATGGTCCAAAAAGGAAAAAAAAAAAATCCTGATAAATTTGATGTATCAAAATTGAAAACTTGTCTTCAAATGTCACTGTTAAAAAAATGAAAAGGTAGGCACAAATTGAGATGGGATCTTAGTAAAATACATATCTGGTGAGGTTTCAAATGACAACATATTAAGAAATCTCAAAAATATAAGAAAATAAACAATGTGTAAAAATTGGGCAAATATAACAGACTATTCATACATGATGATATACAGGAAGCAAATTAACATAAGAAAAATGCTCAGTATTATTAGTCAACAAGGAAATTAAAGTGAAAACCACAATATGACATACTACATGTCAGAAGCAAAAGAAAAGGAATTTCTGACTAGACCATCTCCTCGTGAGAATTCGAAGCTGGTGGAAGCTCATACACTACTGGTGGGAATGTCAAATGACAGTAGTTCTCCCTCAACTTCGGATTCAGATTCAGGCTTTCCATGGTTTCCATTATCTGCTGTCAACCACAATGCTGGAGCAGATGATTCTCCTTCTGAAGTATCATCAGAGGGTCCATGGTGGTCTCTCACTATATTCCAATGCCTACATCACTCTTCTCTTCGTCTCTTCATGCAGGCCTCTTCTCATCTCACATCCTCACAAAAGGGTTTGTACAAGACAATGTGATGTTTAGAGAGAGAGATGCCTAGGTCCCATTAATTTTATGACAATATATTGTTATAATTGTCCTATATATTATTAACTATTATTGTTAATCTGACTGTGATTAATTTACAAATGAGATGTTATTATAGGTAATTATTTGTTGGGAAAAAAAAAACATAGAATATATAGAGTTTGGTTGGTACTGTCCATAGATTTAGACATCCCCTAGGGCTCTTGGAACATATTCCCTGTGTGTGACTGGGGATGATTATATAGTGTCTTTGAAAAATAGTCTAAAGTTTTTTCTTAAAAAGTTATCAATGGCTTATCATATGACCTAGAAATTAACTCCTCAGTCATTATCCACCATACATAAAAATTGATGTTCACACATACATACACACACACTCACGCACAAGGTATGTGAATGTCTGTGGAGGATTTATTCATAATTATCTCAAACTGAAATTAACCCAAGTGTCCTTTGGTGGATGAATCGATAAGAAACTGAGGTATACTCATTTAATGGGATGCTTCCCATCAATAAAAGTAGGCAAAATACCAATACATAGTGTTCCATAATAAGTAATAAAAATGATACCCTTATTACCTCTAGTGTGTGTCATATACCTATTAGATGCATGAAGCTCCAATCTACAAATGGACACAAGGGAAATTCTGGAGGTTGATGGAACTGTTCTGTCTTATTTGGTGGCTACACAACTTGATGTGTGTTCCAAAATTCATAAAACTGTACACATGAAAGAGGTTGAATTTTAGTGTATTCAATTTTATTCCAATAAGCCTGACTAGACAAAAAAAAACAGAATGGAGTGAACTAGAGAATAATATGCATTTCAATATGCCAGTACTCAGCATGACTCTAGGGGATATAATGAAGCAGTCAGAGGCTTACATTTCTGTAGTTTGCTACAAATGCACTGTGGTACAGGTGTGATGCACTGACAATCCAGCAACTACAGGCTGTGTTGCCATTAGAAGTCTGATTTTCTGAAATGATAAGCAATTCTTGGTAAGCTTAAAAACATAAGAATAACATTGCCACATTTTATATAGTAGTTACATTTCTGGAAAACTCACTGTATATTTGGACTCTACAATGGTGTTTAGTGTTGAAATGGAATAGACTGATTCTAGGCTTACAAAGAAAATAAGTATCATGTGTTGATTCAGAGACACTCAAGCCAAAATTCTCAGAGCTCATAGGTATTACAGCAGGGAAGCTGGCTACAGAGACAGAGCTGAGGAGTGAGTTCTCAACTCATGGTTACCCTAAATTATGACCGTGACACAAGCCACTGCTCTGTGAGCAGGGAACCCACAAGATCCGGGGAGACCCTTCTGGAAAAGTGCAGGGATCTATATGGTTTGGAGACTCCAGGCAGGGCTGTGTGCCAGAGACAGAGATGCTTGGTCACAGGCTGGGTGAGCTCAGAGCACAGCCGGAGGCCAGGGAGATGGGAGTGATTGAGTGCTTTCTTAGGAGGGCACACTGAGGAGTGGGGCAAGCTCTCAGCCCCTCCAGGCCAGAGATTGGGAGGCTGTCACTTTCATTCCCGTCCTCTGGAACTCTACGGAAAACATTCAGGGAACAAAAGCTCCCAAAAGCGAACCCGAGTGGGTTGCTTAGCCTCACCCCTCGTAAGGGCTGTGCAATTCCGCCTCAGGCAAAGACACTTGAACATCACTACAACAGGCCCCTCTCCAAGAAGATCAGCAAGAAATACAGCCACAACCAAGTTCACTTATGAAGGAGAACAGCAGACTTCCAGAGGAAGAGAAAGTAAAGCATGGAATTCATGGCTTTCTCCCCATGATTCTTTAGTCTTGCAAAGTTAATTATTTTTTTTTAATTTTATTTTTTTCTTCTGCTATTTTTTTTAACTTGTACCCTTTCCTCTTTTAACATTTTTAAACTAGTTTATCTTAACAATACCTTTCAAAAAAA
>RCUC01136011.1:0-42148 GCA_003697995.1 Taxidea taxus jeffersonii
TTTTTTTTTTTTTGAGATTTTACTTATTTGACAGAAATCACAAGTAGGCAAAGAGGCAGGCAGAGAGAGGGGAAGGGAAGCAGGCTCCCTGCTGAGCAGAGAGCTGGATGTGGGACTCGATCCCAGGACCCTGAGATCATGACCCAAGCCGAAGGCAGAGTCTTACAGGTGCCCCATCATTCAATTTTCCACAAAGGTGCTACAGCAATCCAACAGAGAAAAGAAAGTCTTTTCCACAAATAACAATGAAACAAAAGGATTATCAATGTGGGGAAAAAAATAAAACCTGAATCCATAACTCATATCACAAATAAGAATTAATTTTATATAGATTATAGATTAAACAAAAGAATTAAAACTATAAAGCTTCTAGAAGAAAACAAGAAAGAGTATGTGCATCATCTGTAGTGAGGACAAAATTTTCTTAAGGACACAGAAAGCAAAAACCATTAAAAAAAAGGATTAATTCGATTAATCAAAATTAAAAAGTGTTTGTGAAAACAGTGTGAAAGTTTTTCAAAAAACAAATCTGATAAAGGAATGGTATCTAGAATAAAGAACTCCTAAATAATTTTTTTAATTTAAAAATGGCAAAAGATTTTAATGGCACTTCAAAAATATATATAAATCACCATGAAAAAGTGTTAACCATCATTAGTTACCACAGAAGTTCAAATTAAAACCACAATGAAATAATATACATCCATGAGAATCACTAAAAGTACTGACCACATAAAATGCTGATAAGAGCAGGCATTCTCACATAGTGTTGAAAGTACAAAAGGTTTCATCCATTTGGGAAAAGGTCTAGTAGGTTCACACTATCTCTCTAACCCAGCAATTACATTCTTAACTATTTACCCTAAGTAAATAAACCGCAAATCCCCAAATGACTTGTATAAGAATGTTCAAGGAAGCTTTATCCATAAGGGTCCCAAACTGGAAACAGCCCAGAGTTCCAATAACACAAGAATGGATAAAGGATGGTATATTAACTTGATAGTCTCAGCAATAAAAAGTAACAAACTGCTGATAACAACATGAAAAAATGAAAAAGTACTATGTTAAATGAAGAAAGCTTTAATAAGAAGGGTTCATTCAAATTGTCAGAGCCCATTTAAACAAATTCTATGACAGTAATCTGTGGTGGGAAAAAACTCGAGTGGATTCCTCGGGGGATATGGGTTAGAGATTAACTGGTAGGGGATAGGCCGAAACTTTCTGAGGTGACCATAATATTCTTTATTTTGATAGGGGTTTGGGTTATCCACATATAAGCATTTGTGAAAACTCATAAATATTATACTTAAGATTGATGTTTTCATCATATGTGGAGAGTGTATAGGGAGACCATAACTGATTTAATAGATAGATATGTACGGCTACAACCTAATTTGAAATGTATATTAAAAAAAAAACCAACAACCAAAAAAAAAAAAAACCCAACCCAAGATGGATTGAAGGATGGATACATATGTGATAAAACAAGTTATAGAAAATGTAAACAGTAGAATCTAAGTGGTAGGATGACAGGCACAGGAAATCCTCAACTTCATGAACCTTGGTCTGGAAAGGTAAATGCCTCCCAATTATCAAGATGGATTATATTTCCTTTAAAGTAGCCATTAATATTAGCACCTATTCTGCTTAAGATAATCAAGTATAATCTACATCCATTCATATTTATGCTTAAATACATAACGATAGGCATATAAACAAGTAGAGTAGAAGTAAAAGAAGTTCCCTAAAAGTAAAATACCACAACTACAAAGCCTCAAAATTCCAAACATTTTCTCCAAAGAAAAAAGTAGCATGAAGAGCTCCCAAAAGGCCACAATGAATAAATAGATCAACTTTATGTTTCAGATAACTTTCCATGTTGTGACCTAATATTCGGTGCCCTCCTTACCCAAGACTCACCTTGTATTTTCTTTTTTTTTTTTTTTAAGATTTTATTTATTTATTTATTTGACAGAGATCACAAGTAAGCAGAGCAGCAGGCAGAGAGAGAGGAGGAAGCAGGCTCCCCGCTGAGCAGAGCCCGATGCGGGGCTCGATCCCAGGACCCTGAGATCACGACCTGAGCCGAAGGCAGAGGATTAACCCACTGAGCCACCCAGGCGCCCCTCACCTTGTATTTTCATCTCACCTTGTGTGTTTCTCCTTTATGAAGCTTTCCCTAAGGCTCCACTCCCCAGAGGTATTATCCACCCCTCCTCAGAAATTCCATTAATTCTTTGTAATTCTCTTTTTTTTTTAGATTTTTTTTTTTTTTTTTTTTTTTTTTGGACAGAGATCACAAGTAGGCAGAGAGGCAGGCAGAGGACAGAGAGAGAGGGGGAAGCAGGCTCTCCGCTGAGCAGAGAGCCTGATGTGGGGCTTGATCCCAGGACCCTGGGATCACGACCTGAGCCAAAGGCAGAGGCTTTAACCCACTGAGCCACCCAGGTGCCCCTAATTCTTTGTATTTCTCTTATAAAACTTAAGTAATTTACATCTACCAGAAAAGAAAAAGCTGTTTAAAAGATTGGGCATCAGGGACGCCTGGGTGGCTCAGTTGGTTGGGCAGCTGCCTTCAGATCCCAGCGTCCTGGGATCTAGTCCCACATCGGGCTCCTTGCTCAGCAGGGAGCCTGCTTCTCCCTCTGCCTCTGCCTACCACTCTCTGTCTGCCTGTGCTCGCTCCTGCTCTCTCTCTCTCTGACAAAAAAAATAAATAAATAAAATAAAAGATTGGGCATCAGGAAGCCAACTCTAACTGCATGACCTAAAATAAATTACTTAATCTCGCTTCCTCATATATAAATTGCAGATAACAGGACTTTCATCTCACAGGGTTATTATAAAGATTATTATGCTTAGCCTCCTGCATAAAGTACTGGATAAAAATTACTATTATTATTATTCTATTATTAACTCCATATAAGCCTAATTCAGTACCAACAATATTTAATAGGTATTCAATTTTTTTAAAAATATTTCAGTTGAATCATATGATCTCCCTGATATGAGAAAGTGGAGATGCAATGGGGGGGGGTTAAGAGGGTAGGAAAGGAATAAATGAAACAAGATGGGATCAGGAGGAAGACAAACCAAAAGAGACTCTTAATGTCATAAAACAAACTGAGGGGGGTGGGGAGGAGGGGTGCCGGGAGAGGGTGGTGGGGTTACATTATATGTTTGTAAAAAAATAAAAAATTTTTAAAAATTAATTAAAAAAACAGTTCAGTTGAAACAGCAAGTGAATAAGCTATTCATGTGTTACTGATTGATAGACTATTGCTGTGGCCTATATACATAAACATACTTAACTGCCCCTTCAGTTTAAGGATGATCCTAGTAAATCATCTGTGGTTACTCACAAAAACAAATGAGCTTCAAGTTGGTTCTGCTGAACTTTGCTTTTATTTTGTCCCAGAAATATTAGATTTTTTCCCATTAGCCTCATTTTCATCATAATTTCTAAGAGCAATTCTCTTCATTCCCTGCCCTAAGCTTGTGGGCACATCACTCAAACACCTGGATAATAGTGAACCCAAACCCTCCCCTTACCAACCCTGTTAGTCAGTTATAGCCCATTTCCAATATTCCTTGTTTAGAGGCCTTCCAAATGCTCATCTTTATGCACATTTGAAACTTCAGACATACTCAAACATAAAATTAACAAGATAAATTGATAAATTGTTATCAACATGATCATTCTTTCCATGTGAAACCTTCACGCAAGCAAAGTATATGATTTATACTCTGGCAAAAAGAAGATAACTAGGCAAAAACCTAAAGTTTTTAAATGTTCGTGTCTTGGGGCACCTGAGTGGCTCAGTGGGTTAAAGCCTCTCCCCTTGGCTCGGATCATGATCCCAGGACCTGGGATTGAGCCCCTGCATCAGGCTCTCTGCTCAGCAGGGAGCCTGCCTCTCTGCTTACTTGTGATCTCTAGCTGTCAAATAAATAAATTTTAAAAAAATAAAATATAGGGGCGCCTGGGTGGCTCAGTGGGTTAAAGCCGCTGCCTTCGGCTCAGGTCATGATCCCAGGGTCCTGGGATCGAGCCCCACATCGGGCTCTCTGCTCTGCGGACAGCCTGCTTCCTCCTCTCTCTCTGCCTCTCTGCCTACTTGTGATCTCTGTCTATCAAATAAATAAATAAAATCTTTAAAAAAAAAAAAATAAATAAAATAAAATAAAATATAAATGTTCATGTCTTAATCTCCATTATACAGCAGTAAATGCCAAATTTCTATTCTCTTGTTGCACAGCTCTCATAATGCGGAACTCACACAGCCTCCCATAGTCAAAGGGATAAAACTCAAATGCAAGCCTCTAATTTCTTTTATTAAAAATACAAAAAAGTAGGATTCAACATAAAATAGATGGGAAACAACATCCTAATGACAACAGATTAGACAAAATATTACTAATCAAGTAATATGATAAAAATCCTGGTCACTCAGCAGAGTAACACCTACCTACCAGTTGTTATCTGGTAGATAATATTCAAGCCTTCTTAATTTTAGGAGTGAAAAGGAATTAATATCTGAGAACTGAAGTCTTCCTCAAAGGATACTAAAACACATTAGTAGTCAGGATACATGTGTGGAAAAATTCCCTTGGTCACTCACCAAGCAACCTCAAACAAGAATTTCTCTATGGGTAGTACCATTGTACTACAGAACTTTTCACTAAAATTACACCACTAATGTTATAACATCTAATTTTTAAAATTCTACAAATTAGGGGTGCTTTGGGTCGCTCAGTCAGTTAAGCATTCAACTCTTGGTTTCTGCTCATGCTTAGTATGGAGTCTGCTTCAGGTTCTTTCTTCCTTCCCCTCTGCTCCCCCCACTTGTGCTTTCTCTCTCTCTCTCTCTCTCAAATAAATAAATAAGATCTTTTTTAAAAATTCTATAAAATTAGTGTAACATCGACAAAAAAATTTTGAAGAAAGAGAAGACATGGTTCAAATGTCATCTTCTTGGAGAAGTCATTCCCATTTTCCTAGAGCAAGGGTCTAAACTACTGCCACCAGATCAATTCTAGCTTGCTGCTTTATTGTAAATAAGATTTTATTGAAACATAGCCATGTCTGTTCATGGACATATTGTTTAAGGCTGACTACAGTATAATTAAAAATATATATTTGGTCTTTGCCCCCAGTTTCTGGAACATACCTTCATTTTTTTTTTTTTAAAGATTTTATTTATTTATTTGTTAGAGAGAGAGAGCGAGAGCGAGCACAGGCAGACAGAGTGGTAGGCAGAGGCATAGGGAGAAGCAGGCTCCCTGCTGAGCAAGGAGCCCGATGAGGGACTCGATCCCAGGACGCTGGGATCATGACCTGAGCTGAAGGCAGCCGCTTAACCAACTGAGCCACCCAGGTGTCCCTGGAACATACCTTCAAAACCCTTGGCATTTCAGAGGTGTCTTTTGTTATCCATTATTAGTTCCTTTTTATTATACCTAAGGTTATGCTAACAAGGTGACTCATAGTCAATCCCTAGATAGTTTAAAAAGAGGGGTTGGGGAGATGGAGAGAAGGAAGTTGAGGGAAACTGGAGGGGGAGATGAACCATAAGAGACTATGGACTCTGAAAAACAATCTGAGGGTTTTAAAGGGGCGGGGGGTGGGAGGGTGGGGGAGCCTGGTGGTGGGTGTTATGGAGGGCACGTATTGCATGGAGCACTGGATGTGGTGCATAAACAATGAATTCTGCTACACTGAAAAGAAATTAAAAATTTTTTAAAAAGGACAAAAAAATAAAAATAAAAAGAGGGGCTGGCTGTAAAAGACTGAGCATGTGACTAGAGAGCTAGAGACTGAGTTCAATTATGTAGTCAATTATTGAATCAATCATGCCTACATAATGAAAACTCCATAAAAACTCCTGAACAATGAGATTCAGGAAGCTTCCAGGTTGATGAACATATGATGCGCTGAAAAGGTGTTGAGAAAGGGGACAGAAGCTCTGTGCACCCACTCCCCATCTCTAACACCTTGCCCTATACATCTCTTCCATCTTGCTATTCCTGAGTTGTAATGAAACTAACTGTAAGTACGGTGCTCTCCTGAGTCTGTGAGTCATTCTAGCAAATGACCGAACTTGAGGGTGGGGATGTACTCAGCCAGGCAGAAATGTTGGT
The DNA here is from genome assembly GCA_003697995.1 of Taxidea taxus jeffersonii. Taxonomy (NCBI): domain Eukaryota; kingdom Metazoa; phylum Chordata; class Mammalia; order Carnivora; family Mustelidae; genus Taxidea; species Taxidea taxus. The sequence goes on from RCUC01136011.1 coordinate 6,142, forward strand.
AGCCCCACTTGTTGCTAGCATCTGAAATGGAGACTTGTGGGACCAAGTCCTTAGTTTATATGGTTTGTACTAACTCTGAGTTGTGTCAGAATTGAATTGAATCACAGGACACCTAGCTGAGGTCAGAGAATTAGAGATGCTGACTTTCCACTACAGCAAGTTGAGTAGCTGCAATAGACACAATATGGCCCACAAAGCCTAAAATGCCTGGATCTTTATAGAAAATGTTTGCCTCCTGTTTTAACATTTTGGGTACAGATTACTAACACATTACCTATTATATTATATATTTATTTGTCTATCTCCTCTAGGATATTACTACTTATGAACAAAATATAGTTTTATTTCATTCTATCTTTAAGACCAACTTTTTGGCCTAACAGTTGACAGGAGCTTAATAAAAATACTGATTTCAGGGGGGAAAAAAACTTCCTAAAGCATGTTTCCATCTCAGTGTGTTTTATTTCCTACTTTAATATCAATCCTATGTTCTGACTCTAAAAGAAAAAAAAAAATGAAAGATCATGGATTATTAGCATGCTTAATAAGCCTGAGAGGACCACAAACATTATCTAATAATTTTTATTTTCAGTTAGGCAAAATAAAGTCTAGTATACTTACATGAATTGCCCAACTAATTAGTAACAAGGGGCACCTGGGTGGCTCAGTGGGTTGAGCCTCTGCCTTCAGCTTGGGTCATGGTTTCAGGGTCCTGGGATCGAGCCCCGATAGGGCTCTCTGCTCAGTGGGGAGCCTGCTTCTTCCTCTCTCTCTGCCAGCCTCTCTGCCTACTTGTGATCTCTCTCTCTAGAGAGAGATTTATTAAATAAATAAATCTTTAAAAAAAAAAAAAGGTTAGAATCCAAGTCGAGGGGCGCCTGAGTGGCTCAGTGGGTTGAGCCTCTGCCTTCGGCTCAGGTCATGATCCCAGGGTCCTGGGATCGAGCCCCGCATCGGGCTCTTTGCTCTGCATGGGGCCTGCTTCCCTTCCACTCTCTCAGCATGCCTGTCTGCCTACTGTCTGCCTACTACATCTCCGTCTGTCAAATAAATTAAAAAAAAAAAAAAAATCTTAAAAAAAAAAAAAAGAATCCAAGTCGAAAATCAATAATCTTTTCACTAACAATAGCAAACCTTTTTAATAAGTGAAAAAAGAATAACAACATAACTAAACTTTATTCAAAACATACCACTCAAAAGTGCTCTCCATTCATGCTATTCAGAGTACCAGCCAATGAATGAAGAGACTAAATCAGAACATGAATCAATATACGGCTTCTTCCAAAATAAAGCTTTGTTATGGAAAAAGAAACAATTATTTGAAATAAACAATGTGCCTACAAAGTTGATTTATATTCTGGCACAAGCTCCTTATCTCCTCTTAGACCAAGAAACATTTCACAAATACTCAAACCTGTTTTGGGGGCCACATTTTCAATAGCAATGTATTTAATAAACATTTGGTACAGAAGCAGAAACTGTTAATAATATAATGAGCTGTCATATATAGAATTCATATAAACAGTTCCCACTTGAAGGGAATAAGAAGGAAAATAACCTATTTCATTTCATATTTATGGATTTTCACACACACACACACACACATATGCAGTGTAGTTATAAAGAGAGAAACAGAAGCTCAGAGAGATAAAATACTTGGCTCAAGGTCACAAAGCAAAGAAAATGCAGAGTCAGGATTTGAATTCAGATTAGTCATACCACAAAGGCCAAGCTCTTTACAGAAAACCAGGATACAAAAACAGATCTGACTCAAATAGCATTTACACATTAATTCATAAATCTAAATATAGTCAGATACATCAGCTCATAGGTATAAAAGGCCTAAAATGAGCAGGTACACAATGGAGCTAGAAGAAATCCTGACTATTTATATACACTTCCCCACTGAACAAGCCGTCCTCTCTGACTGATCCTGTTGTTTCAGGAGAGAAACACAAGAAGTACTGAAAGAGTAAGACAACACTAGTCTATTTCACCAAATCAATTTACAGGGAATGTATGAATTGCTTTGCTCTTGTCACTCTCTTGCCAAAACTTCTTCCTCCACATTGCCCAAACACCTTAGCTTCAAATTCACCCAGTTTCACTTATCTCATGTGTAAAAAGGGTACAGAAGTGCCTATGTCATGGAATTACTGAATTAACTGAGTCAGAGAAGAACCCAGTAGACACGGGAGCTTAAGCTAAGTTCTAAAGGATAGGTAGTAATCAAGGAGAGAAAAACATTCCTAGAAAGAAGGTACTACTTTAAAAATACTATGTTGATTCAAATTTCCAGATGGAGAATGCTCTCACTCCACCCTATCTACTCAGCAAACTCCTGCTCACCCTTCAAAGCCAATCTCAAAAGGACCCTCCACCTTAAAATTTTTCCTGACTTCTGCAAATAGTTTGTCACTTTCTCTTCTATGATTTGTATTCTAAGACACATTTTGACTCAAGATAATAGGAGAAATAAAAGAACCCCAGGATCCAAATTCTGATTAGCCAAACCACAAAGGTCTGATCACATTACTTAGTATTTTTTAATTTATACATGGGTCTCTCTTTTTAGAATTTGGAGTCCTCAAAGAAATGAATCATCTTTCCAATCCCATTCTATCCCAGATTTGACCATACTATTCCTAGATATGGGCAAATTTAGGTCCCAACCACCACCAAGAAATAAAAATGTTTAGATTGATCTCCTCCTTCAAGGTTAAAAGCATCCAAAAATGCTGCTGAAGTATATTCTAAAATTATAATGAAAGACCACAACACACACCACCAACTCTCAAAAACTAGACAATTGCCCAAATTGACAGTGCTAGCCTTTAGCCAAGTCAGCCCTAGAACACTGCTATGATGGGTTCTCTACTCTGGACACTGCTGTGAATCACCATGAAGCCACTCACAACAGTTCTCTGCCAATCCATGATTTCTAGCACCTGTTGGTCCTAATTTTGTTCAGTATTAATTTGATCTAGAGGGTATTAAGTGTTTGCCAACTAATCACCTGGTAAACTAGACAATGCTCTCCCCCTGGCTATTCCTTCACAAGGATGTGAGAAAATAAATGTCTGTTGTTCAAGCTATCCACTTTGTGGCACTGGTACAGCAGCTCTAGCAAACTAATACACCAGCCAAATCCAACAACCTCAAGTTGAATATAATAGAAGGAGTAATTGCTAGGCTAGAAATTCAGAGACCTGAAATCTAGTCCTAAGGTATGGCAATTTAAAAATTGTGAAGCCCAGGGGCACCTGGGTGGCTCAGTGGGTTAAGCCTCTGCCTTCAGCTCAGGTCATGGTCTCAGGGTCCTCGATCAAGCCCCGAATCCATCTGGCTCTCTGCTCGGCAGGGAGCCTGCTTCCCCCTCTCCCTCTGCCTGCCTCTCTGCCTACTGTAATCTCTCTCTCTGTCAAATAAATAAATAAAATCTTAAAAAAAAAAAAAAGTTGTGAAGCCCAGATTAAATCAGTAACTTCCCTGTGCCTAGGTTTCCATAGCTGAAAACCAGATAATCTTTGAAGTCCTGATAATTAATACTAAAATTAGCAATCTAAATACAATAGGCAACCCTGATTCTGATAAATCAAGTAAATAACAAACTGTATATCCTGTTTTCCAGGTAAAAGTAAGATTACTTCTTGATTTCTGATTTTGGTAAATAGGACAAACATGATTTCCAGAAAGTATATTTTCACATATATTTTAAAATAGTAATTCACAAAAAGCAGTCATTTATTTTATTAAGAAACAGTCTAGCAAATAATATAAGCCAATATCTAGCAACACATTAGAAGTAACAGCACTTTCATCCAACTCCTACAAAAGAAATTCCTAGATTTTATTGTAATTGTTTCTTCAACTCTGAAGTAATGTTTACAATTTGCCTTCCAAAGTATTTGCTGACAATAAAATGCATATTAATTTGTTGCCATATTGATCTCCATGAATTATTTAGGCAATTTTTACCAAAGCAGGGAGAACAGGTTTTTCCTCAATGATATGTGGTTTTTAAATTGTTGCTATTAAGTCAATGCATTAGTTAGGAGGAGGTTTACTGACACATAACAGGAATACCCAAAATATGAGTGGCTTAAACAATATAAGATTATAGATACGCATCTGTATGCACAAGTATATGTTATATAGATATACACAGACACCTATCTGTATACATATACATACATATAAAGAAAGAAAACAAGCTAGCATATTAGTTTACTTCTATATTTCCAATGGTTCATTTATTTTTGAGATGTTCCCCTTTAAACTAGGGCTGCCCAATAAAAATGTAAGCCACATATGTAGTTTTAAATTTTATTGACCATATTATAAGAAAATGTAAACAGGAGAAATTAAATTACATTTATTTAACCCAATATATCTAAAATAACATTTCAACATGTAACAAATATTTTTCAATTACTAATTTTACATTTTTTATACCAAGTCTTCAAAACCAAGTGTGTGTTTTATGCTTTCAGAACATTTCTTGTGGTCACTAACCACATGTGGCTGGTGGCTACCAAAAGACTACACAGCTCTAGACAGACCTAGCCATATTTCAAACCTCAACTCAAGCACCACTGCTTGTATGAAGCCCTCCCCTGACTTCTTCAGTTAGTCACTCTTCAGTGTGGCCCACTATACCCTCATTTATTTCTATTATAGGAATTTAAACATTTAATTGCCTGTATTTATCACCTGCTACAGTATGAAAAACTCCAGGGTAGGGACTTGTCTTGTCATTGTATCCTCAGTGCCCAGCATTACACATGGTGGGTATTCAATAAATATTTGTTTGAACAAAATGGATACACAGTCAGAGATGGAGGCTAGGATAAAAATGAGTATATACAGTCAGATATCATAGACCAAGATTTAAATAGGGAAGGGAGGAAGAGCAAACAAAAGAACAAGAGAACTAGATAGCCTACAAATTAAATATTGTACTCTAACTTGAATAATTCAGTCAATTAGAAAATAAAGTCAACTATAGAATGCTATAATTCAATAGCAATATATATTAAACATTACTGAGTATCATAATACAAAGCAAAGCATTTATAAGATCTCTGGTTTTTCTTCAGGAATAAACTTCATAATAGAGTCCCTTTTTAACAAGTAGCAACATAGGGGTGCCTGGGTGGCTCAGTGGGTTAAAGCCTCTGCCTTCGGCTCAGGTCAGGATCCCAGGGTCAGCAGGGAGCCTGCTTCCCCTCTCTCTCTGCCTGTCTCTCTGCCTACTTGTGCTCTATCAAATAAATAAGTAAATAAATAAATAAATAAATAAAAACAAGTAGCAACATATATCACAAATGTGATACATCTAATTATTAAATTGTATTCTCATAAACTACCTCCCCATTAATAGATCTTTATTCCTTTTACATACGAAGATAATAAATAAGACTCTAAGATACAAAATACATTATCATATTGATCCAAAACCTCAACCACTCTCTCTCTGGAACGGTAATCTATGTTGTTAATATCTATATCCCATATTTTCTAAGCAGGTCATCTTCAATTTATTTCAAAGTTTGGCAGCATAATTTTTCAAAGTAAGTGGGTTCAGCTGTCATTCTGAATGACAGTTTGTCATGCATTAACTAAAATACATTAGTTTACCTTTCAGAGTGCAATCACTAATCAGGCTGAATATTATTTCTAGAATTTAAAAAGCCCAATATAATTAATTTTAAAAATCAGCAAATTTGGGGGCGCCTGGGTGGCTCAGTGGGTTAAGCCGCTGCCTTCAGCTCAGGTCATGATCTCAGGGTCCTGGGATCAAGTCCCACATCGGGCTCTCTGCTCAGCGGGGAGCCTGCTTCCCCCCCTCTCTCTCTGCCTGCCTCTCTGCCTACTTGTGATCTCTCTGTCAAATAAGTAAATAAAATCTTTAAAAAAAAAAATCAGCAAATTTGACTAACATATACTTGTGCTCAACATAATTCCTAAAAAAGTAGCTAAATCGTATTTTCACAGAGAAAAATGCTTCTTCTACAGCTCCTCAATCCATCCCCAAAATAAGTCAATCATCCTAAAAATGAATGTTTTTGATCTTGCCCAGATGAGAAAATGTTAATAGTTCAAAACAATTCCATGACCATTCAGACAATCTGTTGAACTGTGACCACTTAGTTCACTCAGTCTGTGTGATACTAATGAGACTAAGAAAATGGGTTACATTTCCATTTGAATCTAACCTTAGTATAGTCAATGGTTAAAAGATTGAAACTACAATCCCACCCAATTAGGGCCTGCTGTCTGCCAGGTGGAGGACTTCAACAATAATAGCAATGAAACAAAGCATGTGAATGTGAACAGATTAACAGCTAGGGAAAAAAATCACAATTTAGCATATTTTATTCATAGGTACAGATACTCCAAAGAAAACTACATTGTGAAAAGTCATGCTTTGGTAAAGATGAATCATTAAATCTCAACTCTTAAAAACCAAGACAAGTAAATATGCTACCTTATAAACAGTTGCTGCATTATTACATATACTAATACTTGACCTAGCTTCTAACAGTTTGGGGGATGGGAGGTTTGGATCATTCTTTCAATTCTGGAACACTGGTAAATGACAAACTAAAATTTGATATGCAGAAAGGAAAAACCAGCATCCTTTCAGTGGGGGGAGGGAACAGAATTTCCTCAGAGGAAGAAAAGTTCAAAATAGTACTAATACCAAGCCAGTTAAAGGAAAAGCCTTATTTGTGGTGATCCTGATACTGAACTGTATCAAGCCAGTTTGAATTTTCCTCTACATTTCAGAAAACCATTAACTCTACTTTGATAAAATATTCTAATTTTTAGAATTCTGTTTTTGATAAAATATTGTAATTTTTAGGATTCTGTTTTTATGGGACTGAAAAAATTCAAAATAACTTCCAACACCCTCAGTTCCATTCCTTTCATCTCTTCTTCCACTTTCTCTCTTATTCATGAACTACAAATGCCCAGAGAGATCTAGCTCCTCCCCCTCAAGACAGTAGGTAGGCACTGAAAGTCAAACTCACTTTCTCTCTCCACAGGACACAAATTTACACAGGTATATTTAAGCTACAGCTTTACTCAATAAAATATATGTGTCATATACCCTATCATCAACTACCTTTTCAAATGTCAACCTAAGCATTTTTTAAATTAATATTCATTGAGTGCTTACTGTGTATCAGACCCATCACCAGGCATTAGGAATCTCTTCTCACATCCCTTCCCTCAATGACAGCTTAAAAATGTGAATCTATCATCTCCTTCTTACTTATGAACATACGCTAATAGCAGTGTTAAGCGTGAATCTTTTTTTCTCCAAAGATAAAGGGCAAGTAACTTATATGAGAGTTTAGAAAATCATGCAAAGTATAATTTACTTCCCAAAGTTTTCAATACAAGACCTACAAGACCTAATTACTGTTAGTTGTATACCCAATATTTAAGTTAGCTATAGACAAAAAATTAAAAGAAATATAATGTCAGCCACACATATAATTTAAAAATTATCTAATAGCCACATTAGAACAAGTAAAATTAAACAGGTGAGGTTAACATATATATATAAGTACATGTATATTTATATATATATAACTTATTTATAATAAAATAACCCAAGGCAATATAACTAAAACTTTCATTTCAACATGTAACCAATATAAAAATTAATAATGAGATAGTTTATATTTTTTTCCCAAACTAAGTCTTTAAAAATCGGTGTGGGAGCGCCTGGGTGGCTCAGTGGGTTGAAGCCTCTGCCTTCGGCTGGGATCATGATCCCAGGGTCCTGGGATCGAGCCCCACATCGGGTTCTCTGCTCCGCGGGGAGCCTGCTTCCTCCTCTCTCTCTGCCTACTTGTGATCTCTGTCAAATAAATAAATAAAATCTTTAAAAATAAAATAAAATAAAAATCGGTGTGTATTTTAAACTTAAAGCACATCTACATTCTTACTAGCCACATTTTAAGAAGTGCTCAATAGGGGCACCTGGGTGGCTCAGTTGGTTAAGTGACTGCCTTCAGCTCAGGTCATGATCCCAGAGTCCTGGGATCGAGTCCGGCATCGGGCTCCTTGCTCAGCAAGGAGCCTGCTTCTCCCTCTGCCTGCCACTCTGTCTGCCTGAGCGCATGCGCGCTCGCTCTCTATCTCTCTAAAAAATAAATAAATAAAATCTTAAAAAAAAAAAAAAAGAAGAAGAAGTGCTCAATAGTCCCAAAATGGAGTGGCTTCTATACTGGATAGTATAGCTACAGACAAGCAAAAAGAAATGGCACTTCAAAACAAGTAGTAAATATATGAAAAAACAAGCTTACAATGAGACATAGTTTTCATTAGACTTTAAAATAGCATAAATAGGGGTGCCTGGGTGGCTCAATGGGTTAAAGCCTCTGCCTTAGGCTCAAGTCATGATCTCAGGGTCCTAGGACTGAGCCACACATCAGCCTCTCTGCTCAGCGAGGAGCCTGCTTCCCTCTCTCTGCCTGCCTCTCTACCTACTTGTGATCTCTGTCAAATAAATAAATAAAATCTTTAAAATAGCATAAATATAGCCATGATGGATAAACCTTTAGTAAGTTACCCTCCCTACAAAACACACACAAAAGCTTGCTGTCTCGCTCTCAAAAAATAAAATCTTTGGAAGAAGAAAGATAAGCAAGACCTATACTGCAACGTTATAAGAGATAGCTAAATTATGTTATTTGTTAAAAACAAAGGGAAAAAAAGGTTAAAACTAAAGTCATCTTCAGAAGCTGTATATTACATAAAATGACTTCAAACAGATATGGGCATGCTCTCTAGAAGCTGGTAACTAGGTAGGTAACATGACAGATAAATTTTAGAGAAAAGAAAAATTAAACAGATCTTTTTAATAGAAGAACATTTAAAAAAAAACCTCTCAAGGAAAAATAAATTACAGGTTGTTGTTTTTTTTAAATGAAGGAGGAATTGAGGTAAAATCACTACTGAATATTCCATAAAAAAATGTAAACACTGTAACAAATTAGCTGCTGTCTTCCATAATTAATTAATTTTTTAGGTGACAAGAATTATTCACGTGTGAGTGTCCCTGGTTTTTCTTTCCCTGTGCCTACTCAAAGAGAATTCTGGCTTGGCCTGCTGAGTCTCTTCCCTTCCCCCATCCTCTGAGACTGTCTTACCAGTGTAAATGTAAATTACTTTAGGCTTTGTAATATAAAGAGAAGAAAGAGATATACTAAGAATTTACAGGGTTAGAACTCTATGCTGATTTTTTGACAAGTTCCAAAACAAAGGGATCCAGGACAGTTATACTATGGGAGTAAATTTTTAAAGAACTACTACTACTTCTATAGTCTATATATCTCTATTCCACATAATATTCAAGAAATAGGAGTAAAGAACCTGAGTCATATAGAAATTACTTTTTCTTATTGGGGACTACGTTCTTTTGGTTCCATCAACAAAGAGACTGATCATGCAGATCATGAATTTATAAATGTAACATACAAATATAGTCTCCAGAGTATCTTATCTATGTTGCCAGTGGACACTGGTTTGAATAAAAAACTCTTACTCTTTGAAGACATATGGTAAGTGAAATAAGCCAGACTTAGAAAGACAAATACTGTATGACTACACTTACATGAAGTACCCAGAATAGTCAAATTCACAGGGACAGAAAAGTATAATGGTGGTCCCCAGGGCCTGAGGGAAAAGGACTGGGGAGTTACTATTTAATTTAGGAATAGTTAAGAAGTTCTGGTTATTCGCCCAGTTTTTATTGAATGCCTACTATGTGTACATAATTATTACACAACAGTATAACTAATACTGTATCTTTCAACAGTCAAAAGAAAGGAAAAGTTGACAGGAAAAAGATAAACCCCTCTATGTCAAAGAGCCAATTTATCAGAAGCCTGGGTGAGTACAAGTAAGATACCTCTATACATAGAGCTCCTGAAATAATTAACTGAATTGGACTCTAATAAATTTTACACCTCCTCTGAGCAAGCCCTAGAGGGGGGAAAAATGTTAACACTCATGGAATAAAAATAGAGGGATTTCTATAAGAAGAAATAAAGTTGACTAACAATAGATTATAGTTAACAGTAGAGGACAAAACCATGGAAACACTTCCTCATGACCTGTGTCCTTATGCAAGCTATCCCCTCTTTGTAGAAAGTTTTCCATTCTTGCCCTTTTTATCCTAGGAAACAGTTGCTTGTCCTTCAAGATCCAGTTCAAAAGTCACCTAACAAGGTGACCTTCCTGGAATCCTCCAGGGAAAGTTAGTGGATCCATTGTCTCTATGGCATTTTATGTAAATTTTTTTATCACTATTTACCATTGTAATTTATCTGCTTATTCCATTTCCTCTGCTGAACCTCCAGTTACTGAAGGGAGGGACTATGTAAAAAATTCTTTTTTATAATGCCCAATGAGTATCTTTACTCTGACAACAGAACACTAGGTTAGGATTACTCAGTAATTTCTTTAATTGTCATTTAAGTATCCTGAGCCTGCCTGAGTGAAAAAACAAAAACAAAAAACAAAAAAAAGCAAAAGAGCATGCTTCTATTTGATATGAGCTGGGACAAAGAGGAACTATACGCACCAAGATAAAATGGATAAAGCACTGGATGAAGAGTCAGGGAATCTCGGTGTTAATTCCTAGTCTGTGAAAGACCACAGGATCTTAATCTACCTGGTACTCTTTCCTCGGCTAGGTAAGTGATAGAGTTAGGCTATTGCCCAGATTTGAAGACCCTATAACCCATTTCAAATTTAAACTTTCTTTTAAACATAAAACTTTCTTTTAAACATGCATATACACACATAAATATCTTTATCTTCCCCCCAATAAAAATAAAAATTGAAATGTTAAAAAAGAGGCAAACACAGGAACTGAAAGATAAAGCCTGCGAAGACAGCTTTATACCCAAATCAAAAGTGACAAAAACAAGCAAACAATATCAAAGGTGAAAAAAAAACCTCATTCCAAAAACAAGTTCAATAAGCAGCACAAAATTCCAGATTCTATGATAAGTACTCATGAAACCAAGGTGAATAACACAATGTTCTGATCTCAAGGGATTCAGAGTCTCTAGAGTAGTCTGACAAGTAAACAAATATTTAAAATAGAATGTGCAAGTGCTGACTCTGAGGTATGTACAAAATGGATATGGGAAAGCCCAAGATGGGAGGAAGAGCTTTTAGGGGGAGCTCCAGGAAGGTATGGCCTAAGTAGGGGATGAGAACTAAATCTTGAAACACAAGTAGGTGTTTTTTAGAGAAAGGTGGAAAAATATGATGACTTAAGAAATGCAATAATTATTTAGCAAGTAACAGTCAATATAATATAGTAAAAGAAACACTTTTCCAGTGATGACTCCTATATCATAAGATTTTTTAAATAACTTAAATTCAAGGACTTTGAAAGGGTAATTAAGTTATACAAAATTAGTAGAAATCAAGTAAAATAATTTTATGACATTTTATAATAAAATATTGTTTAACTGAAGCTCAAAACACTTCTCTTTTAAGATATCAGGCTTAGTGTAACTTAGAAAGAAGACTTTTTATTTCACTAAAGATTTTACATTTAACATAAAGATGATAAAATGAGATAATGCACATCATATGCTTAACATACTGCTTGCATGTAAGGATGCAATAAGTGTAAGCTGCTATCACTGTCATCATCATCATTAAAGGTTTCTGTATATTTTAAAGAGCAATGAACCTGGAAATGTGACCTCTAGCTTTTAGTCTCATTTCTCCAATTAAACTGCTTTGCAAACTTGGGCAAGCCAGTTAACTTCAGCCATAGTTTACTTATTATATCAAAGTAAACCCACATTTACTTCAATGGAGTTAGGAGAGAATATTAAAAACATAAAGTATGAAACCAAACCCAATCTATAAATGCCAATCCCTCCCCACAAGTAAAAATTTTTAAGATAACAGTAGAAATACATGTATGCTATCTTTAAATCAGCTGCAGGTTATTTCTCTCAGAATATGAAGGTACTTGCTAAAGACAAATTCATCTAGACATTTATACTTCCACAAAATTTGCTATTAATCAATGTTTGCTTTACTTTCTTAAACTGAAAAAGGAATCACAATTACTGGAACTTATATTACCTAGACCCTAGAATATTTTCTTCTATAACTCATTTGTTTTATCCAAGCAAATATGATATATGTGGTGGTCCATATAATTAATACTAACATATCACATATCCACTTTCTCTGTATAAGATAAATATATTAATGTATGCTACTATTCTGGTTCAAAGTAGCCTAAAAAAAGGTGAAAATTTCAAAATTAGTTACCATTTATAATACTATATAATCAATTATTCCCAAAAACTCAAAAATAAATAGTTCACAATATAACTTTTGCTAAAATCTTTTTTGCATATAAATCCATCAAATTGTCCTACATTCATTTTGATTTCCTGTAAACAGCTAGTCCTGAGTCCTCCAAGGGCAGCATTCCCTACCATAGCACCAGCTCACTGAGATTGGCTGGAGCCTCCCTTCCAACATCATCTCTTCATATAGTGCTGGCCTTTGGGATGATTTCTAAGTAGCTTCACTTTGTTTAATAATGAAAAAGACTCTAGCTTTTGAATCTGAAGGTGTGAGTCCCACCTCTGCTACTTAATACCTAGACAGTCTTATCTAACTACTTCACACACACTTTCTGGAGCCTTAGTCTCCACATCTATAGAGTGGTATCCCAACAAGAAGTTATTCTGGGGACTAATTAACATAGTACAATTTCATAAGTGTATTTTAAACAGTTAAGAGCTGTTAACATATAGGCTAATATTGTTTTCCAAAACAACAGATCACAAAATAGTTTTTAATCCCCTAACTTGCCACTTTGGCTTGTTACTCAAGAAGTCTTCTAAATATTTAAGCTAATACTCCCAGAGGGAGGAATTATTTACTAGGATCACCATTCATGTCCTAGTATATCTAAATGTAAAATTCAGCTATGTAAGGAAAGGAAGAGATAGAATTGATTCTAGGCAAAGAAACTTGTGTTACCTCCTATCTATTTCCTTCCCCAGTTTTCCATCTACCTTACTCAAAATAGGTAATTAGGAAAAACTACCCCAGGCACTAATAGACTATGCAGGATGCTGGAGAACAGACCTCCTGTGTTTCACCAGAAGAGCCTGATCTGTGAGTATCTATGATCACTTCTCTGACAGGTTCACCAGGGTCAGGTACTCCAAACTAAAAGAGAACAGCTCAGTTTTATTTAGATCATTGTCTTTTTTCTATGATCAGATGATCCTCAGGCTCAAGATAAGAATAAAGTTAGTAATAATAAGCCCTAAAAAAACTGTGTACCAAAGGCTTCACATATACTATTTCATTTAATCTGCCCAACATCCTTGAAGTAAATATCCCCTTTTACAGATAAGGAAATTGAGGCACATAAAGTTTTAGTGGCTGTGTGATATCCCATAATATGGATGTAAAATAATTCATTTAACCTTTTCCTACTGTTGAACTTTTAGGTTGTTGCCAAATTTTTCTTATATCATAAAATTACATTTATCCCTCATACCTGTCCCTATGTAATTCTTCCCTGGCCTAAAGAACTAAGGATTAATGACATGAACATCTTTAAATCTCTTGATACACAGGGTTAAAATGTCATTCAGAGCAGCTGTTAATATTTTACATACCCCACAACATCATTCAAGAATACTTTATCTAGGCACCTGGGGGGCTCAGTTGGTTAAGTGTCTGCCTTCAGCTCAGGTCATGATCTTGGGGTCCTGGGATCCAGCCCTGGGATCAGACTCCCTGCTCAGCAGGGAGCCTTCTTCTCCCTCTCCCTCTGCCCCTCCCCTGGCTCATGCTTATTCACTTACACTCACTCTTTGTGATTATTTTAGCATGCCTCGGAAACAATGGTAATTTTCTTTTTAATCACTTGTTTTTCATTGTATATTACTATTATGTTGTTAGTGAAAATAAATTTCTATATTAATGAGCAAGAGGTATATCTTCTTTCTTGAAATATAGCAAGTCCTTTGCCAAGTTAATATTTTCTTATGACTCGTCCTATAATACTTAATACCTAAGGTGGTTTTTTTTTTAATTTAATTTAGAATACTGGTCAGGAGTCAGTGGGGTGCAACTCAAACTGGCTCAAGCAAAATAGGAAATTTATTAGCTTAATGCATTGAAAAGTCTGGGAATACAACTGACCTGAATGGCTCCAAAGATGCCGTTGGTAATCTATCTCCTCATTCTAGGTACCTCTGTGATAGGTCCATTCTCAAGCATACCCTGCTTCATGGTGACAGATTGCCAGTCAAATACAGACTTATATTCTAACATTTTGTCAACACTACTGGCCAGTATCTTTCTCTTTCTTTGACAGAATTAAAGAAGTTACCAAACTACTCAGATGTGCAGCTAGATTTTTAACCAAAAGCTTTATTGATGAGCCAGGTCCAGGTTCTGCTTCTGATTCAGGAAAGCAGAAAGGAATCCAGGGAAACCCCAAACCATATAAACAAAGAATCAAGAAGGTATAACTCCCAAGTGGAGTCTCAAAAAATCTAGAACTGTTAGCAGCAGAAAAAAATGGATGTTATACAGCCAAAACCATCAGAAAAATTATAACATTCTAGCCCTTGGCTGCCGATAAGGTATGTATACATAATTTTTCATGTATATATTCAGTTCTCTCTACATACATAATTCTTTTAATACCCATGTTTAACAATATTACTAATGGGGCACCTGGGTGGCTCAGTTGTTAGGTGTCTGCCTTAGGCTTGGGTTGTGATCCCAGGGTCCTATGGAGCCCCACACCCTAATCAGCGGGAAGCCTGCTTCTCCCTCTCTCACCACCCCTGCTTATGTTACCTCTCTCACTGTGTCTCTCTGTCAAATAAATAAATAAAATCTTTAGAAGAAAATGATGTTACTACCATAGCCACAATAGAAAACATACTCATCACCTCAAGGAAGTGTGGGGTAAGCAGGGAGTGAGGAAGAGACAAAGACAATGTCAAGTTAATACATCAAGCTACAAGTCTAATAAAACTTCATGTTATGAATTGGTCAGGTCCAAATGTGCATTCTTTTTGGTGGCACCTCATTATCTGACAACATGTAGTTACACAATAAATTTAACTACCTCCCTGATACTAAATATAGGATGGTAAAAAAACATAAATAATAATTTGCACTTAGAAGAGTGGCAAAGGTAAACCACGGTCACTAATTTGAAGCATACACCATACACTACTGGTTACAGTAGCAAGAATTTCTTATCCTGGCAATGCAGTTCCTTGTTCAACCAATTCAGATGTACTCATTCCTACTAACTCAGAAGACCTCACTTGTCCACTCACGTTCATAGCTTAGATTTTCCATCCAGCAGCTACACTGCTTTAGCAGCCGACTCCCTCTTACTAAAGCTTAGAACTACCTTAGAAGGAACGGAATACAGATCTTTGTTTCCCAGACTTTAAGTTATTCTCGAAGTAGTTTTTTTTTTAAAAAAAAGATTTTATTTATTTATTTGAGAGAGAGAGAGCATGAAAGCGGAGAAGGTCAGAGAAGCAGACTCCCCATGGAGCTGGGAGCCCAACACGGAACTCAATCCTCGGACTCCGGGATCATGACTTGAGCCAAAGGCAGTCGTTTAACCAACTGAGCCACCCAGGCACCCCTCTCAAAGGAGTTTTCTTAAACCTAACAAATTTTTGGTCCATTATCTTCAGTCAACTAGTTGAATTAGCATCAGAGCCAGAAATCTTGTCAAGATATAGCTTACCAATCCAGATTTCCATCTTTTCAATATCCTAACAACATTCAGTCTCCCAGTATTTTCTTCCCTGTCTGCTATAAACCATGCCAGCTTGCACCAAAGCTAGCTGCCCTCCTATAAAACATTATCAAAGGCCACAAAAAAGTGACCAAAAACTAAAGTATCCCCCTAAAGTTACCACCTCAGTAATTCCATGGGTAAAGATACCCAGGTGACAATTTAAAGCAGCTATTCTGTAATTACTTAAAAGGAACTGGTAGGGGAAAGCAAAGTCCTCATTGCCTTATACTCCATTGACATTTAATGTCTGTTCCTTACAACATACCACTTCCATTTACTAAAGTCTAGGCTAGAAAGGATTCTTTCCATTTACAAGTGACAGAGCCCCAATTTAAAATGACTTGAAGCTAACAACAATAATAAACTTTAAAAGAGAATTTAATGGTTAGAAAATAATCTCCATAGGCACAGGGAATGCCAGAGGTCCAAGCAGAATCAAGAATGTATTTCTCTCTCTCAGGGCACCTGCGTGGCTGTAGGTTAAGCGTCCAACTCTTGATTTTGGCTCAGGTCATGATCTCGAGGTCCTGGGATTGAGCCCAGCTTGGAGCTCACCATTGGGCTCCATGCTTACCAGGAAGTCTGCTCCAGGTACTCCTTTTCTCCCTCTGCCCTTCCCCACACCCGCCCCCCCTCATTCACATGCGAAAACACTCATGCACAAACACTCTCTTAAGTAAATATTTTTTTTTTAAAAGGCTATATTTCTCTCTCCCGATACTTAGTCAAAGTCTAATACAGGCTCCCACAACTATAGGATGATACCAATTTAGCATTACCAACAGGAGTTTCAGGACAAGTCCTGTGACTGACACTGTGACTCCCCTTGAGTTAAATGTTCAACCCTGAGCCAATCAGTGATTCTGGCCATGCCTGGGTTAGATATCCAGCCCACCTAAACCAGTTGAACTAAAAATGGCAGATAAGTGCTTTCTCAAAGGCAACTACAGTTGCCCTCATCAAAAAGGGAAATGTATGCCAGAGAGACAAAAACAAAAGATGTCCACTATTCCTGGTAATATGGCATACTGCAAAAATATTTTTTAAATTATTTTAAGATTTTATTTATTTATTTGTCAGAGAGAGAGAGAGAGAAAGAGCACGAGCATAGGCACAAGCAAGTGGGGTGGCAGGCAGAGGGAGAAGCAGGCTCCCCATGGAGCAAGGAGCCTGTGCAGGACCTGATTCAAGGACGCTGGGATCATGATCTGAGCCAAAGGCAGACACTTAGCCACCTGAGCCACCCATGTGTCCCAATAACTTTTTCATTTCTATTCAAAGCATTATATGTATTCTTTCCTAATAATAACATAATCTTTATTGTCATGTGCTTATATATTTGACATATACATAGGTTTATTGAAATGAAAAGTTCTCATCAGGTACTTCTTCCAATATGTCAGTTTTAAAATAACATTTACATATGTAGTAAGGTCTACATAATGCATACATATTCAACACACATTTCCAGTTACAAAACTAGGCAATACATTAAATGAGTCTCATTTATTTCAGGATCTTGGGTCTGGACCTTATTGTTGACTGTTGAGAAACTGGTCTTCTACTGCCTAATAACAGGGTCCTTCCTACTCAAAATGCATTTAAATTACCCAAGAGCCTAAAACATAAAAGATAAATATGTATCTTCAAGTTATGATGTTATGTTCTGATAAATCCATTGTAAGTTGAAAATATCAAGTCAAAAATGCATTTAATACATCTAACATTCTGAACATCATTGCTTGGCCTAGCCCGCCTTAAAACATTCTCAGAACACTTACATGAGCCTACAATTGGATAAATCATCTAACATAAAGCCTATTTACAATGAAGTGTTGGATAATCTGTAATTTACTGAATACTATGCTGAAAGTGGAGAAAAACAGAATGGTTGTATGGGTACAGAACGGCTGAGATATCAGTTGTCCACCCTCATGATCCAGTGGCTAACTGGGAGGTGACTTGCATCACGAGAAGGTATCATACTGCATATCACTAACCCAGAAAAAGATCAAATTCTAAGCATGGTTTTTAATGAGTGTGTATTACTTTTGGACCATTGTAAAGTCAAAAAATCGCTGAACCATCAGTTAAGCCAGGGACCATCTATATGCATAAAACAGCCTCCTGCCCTCATGGAGTTCACAGCATATGTGGGGAAACACACATAAATAACAACAGTAGAAAAATAAATAAATAACAATACTTGAGAGTGATAGGTGTATCTCTGTAGAAGAAGATACTGGTTCCCCCACTACCCAAAAGTAGAGTGTTCTATGAAACCTTTCAAAAGCCGAAATGGCATAAAATGAAGAGTATCTCCCACTCTCCTAAAGTTGGCAATATGCTACTTCACTTTTACAAAAGACCTATTACTGGTACAGTAATGGCTTTTTATGTAAAAGCAAAAATCTTCTTCAGATTTCTTTTGGTTAAAAAAAACAGGTGCTAATATAGGTCTTTCATAAAAGTGAAATGGCAAAACATCAACTTTTGGAAAGCAGGGGATACCTGTATGCTGACAATGCATGAAATATGAAAAGTTCAGGCAAGAAATTAGAAGTCTATGAAACTGATATAAAATAATATTTAAATAAACAGTCAAAAATGTGGATGATTGAATTTTAGGATACAGTAGCACATCAGTGATCCAAAAGGGGCGGGGGGGGGGGGACAAATAGCTCCCTTTGTCATATAATCTTTTCCCCAAAAGTTTCCATTTAAAGATGTACAAAGAAATTTTAAACCTAACCTTTTTTATTCCAATTGAATGAATCCAATGAATTTCTCTATACTGTGTTTGGAGAAAGCATAGCAAAGACAGAACCTTGAAATACATTTATTGAACAGCATAGTATTTGCCAAAAACTGACTAGCAGTATACAAAATACTTATTTAAAATTAATATGCCTTGATCATAATCTGGCTATAGAGTATTTGCACGTTGCTCTCTTTTTTTATTCAACTATAATTAACATACAGTGTTACATCAGTTTCAGATGTCAGTATAATGATTCAACAATTCTATACATTTCTCAGGGCTTATCCAGACTGCTTTGGTGTCATTCCATGACTAAATGAATCTTTCTGTGGAAAATCTCCGAACCTTTGATAGTGTAACTTCCAATGTTTACAAATGCATTCTTAATTTAACTTTCAATACTCAATAGCAAAAATAAAATAATTCAAGTTAATATGAAAAGACTTACATGCCAATGTAAATTAAAATGCAGGAAATTCTCTTTTAATATAAGTAAAAGTAATTTTGTTAATATTAAGGACTTCCATGATTCCAAGATGCAACTACATATTTTTAAAATAAATTTAGTTCAAATGCAGAATTATACCTTTTCTTTGTGAAATTCTATGTATCTTTAAAGGGAAAATGTTTCTGATTTTCAAACTACAAATGAAAAAACTCTAAGAAAAGCTATTGTCCTGGGACGCCTAGGTGGCTCAGTGGGTTAAGCTTCTGCCTTCAGCTCAGGTCATGATCTCAGGGTCCTGGGATCGAGCCCCACATCGGGCTCTCTGCTAAGCAGGGAGCCTGCTTCCTCCTCTCTCTGCCTGCCTCTCTGCCTGCTTGTGATCTCTCTCTCTCTCTCTGTGTCAAATAAATAAATAAAATCTTAAAATAAAATTAAATTAAAAAAGAAAAGCTATTGTCCCATTCAATCACAAGAGAATCACTTAAAAATTCCCTATTAAGAAAAATACTATGATTCATATGCCAGAGAGGAGAGGAACTTTGCTCACAAAATCCCAGGTAAGTATCTTGTATCGTTTTCAGTATAATATGCCATTCACATGTAAAAAAACGAAATTATCAGAGGAAGTATTTTTTACAAGATACACTGATATAGCACTGTAATTTGGGAAAAAACAATTTTTAATCAAATGCTATAGAATTATACTACCTAAGACAACTATTCAAACCTGAATTCTTTCACTAAGTAAATATCAATCCTCTATTTTATCTTTTCTAAAACTATGTTATATTAAAATCTTTGGTAAAAAGAAACTTTCATGTTATAAACAAAGAACACATGATATTTACATAGCGTTTACTTCAAGGAAATAAAAACATTATACAAACACATGTTAAGGGTATTTACAAAAGAAGCAGTTGATTAAGCAGTATGCCTATTTTATAACTGAAACAGGCAACCAAATTCCTTATCTAGATTTAGGACTCTCTTGTACTGCTACATTAAGTAATTCTTCCTAAAGTCAAAGTTTATTGATGATCAGCTTCTTTCACAGCTACACTGCAAAATTCTTGACACTACTATCATTGTAACATTATTTGTAAATTAATTTACTCATCTTCCTGATGCTATAAATATAAATATTGGGTGCTATATTTTAATGTTTCAAGTTATCAATATCATTATATATCCATCTACAACTGAAATTAATATATCCATCTACAACTGAAATTAATCACTTTATTTCTCTTTATATCGGTGATTCTTCAACAAATTCATAACCCACCTGAGTAATGGAAACAGCTCTACCTTGGCAAACAAAAGCAGAAAAATTACAGCCATGACTGTGTAGAAACCCTATATTTCACTGTATACTTAAACTTCACTCAGCAAAACTTTTAATTTTTGGGCAAGGCAAGAGAAAAATAACACCTGAAAACCAAGTATTAGTATTCTCACATGTTATCTAGAGATATAAAATGTACATGAAAAATAGATAATAAATATTTTGGCAAAAGTGACTGCTTTAGACTGTTTAAGGAAAAACTGTTTTGTTTTGAAGTTTCATCAGTTCCCCTCCTTTCTTTTCTGTCATAAATGGCACTGTGATAGAGTTTTCACTATTTCTACCTATTTTTTAATTTAACATTTTAAATTAAGATTGAAAATTGAAAAAACTTTAGAGATAATACTAGAAGCTTCTAGCTTCTAACTAGTCACTAAGCTCCCTAAATGGATTTTACTGATTTACTTATTAAGTAAATAGAATTGTTTTGATAATTATTTTTTAAATGCCTATGATTTCCAAATATTTTCAGAATCAGCTTGAACATGACATTTTCTTCATATTAGAAAGATAAAGCCCTAAACCTACAGTTCAAGAAATATTACCCTTCAAGGCATCAATTTGTATTCTAAAATCAATATAATTAACAACTTAATAGTAAATAGCTCCCTTTGTCACATATTCTTTCCCCAAACGTTTCCATTTAAGACCTACTGCATCCTTTAAATATGTACAAAAGAAATTTTAAACCTAACCTTTTTCATTCCAAAATCAATGAGTTACAAGGTCTTATGAGGATTTGGGACATAGCATTTCAGTATTATCTTATTTCTGATTACTCCAATTAAGCTTAACAGTAAAGCTAATCTCTAACATAATGTTTGCATACTGAGACTTCACGCCAGATTTTCACTGCACTGTAATAGAGTTAAATTTCTTTTCTATCTCAAAAGAAGTATTTCACTTCCTTTCTTAACCTAACTGTATATCTATAGAACCCCATCTGTTAAGAACTGATCTGGCATACATCACTACTGCTGCAGAGTCCAAACTGGTTACACATTCAAATCAGTTTCCAGCTTGTGAGAGCTCTATTGCCTCTTATCATGTTAAAATATACTAAGCATAAAAATACTTATTAAAATAACCGAATATCACATCACCTAAGGTTAAAAAACAGTATTGGTTAGGTGAAAACTGGAGAAAAACTTTATATGTGTTCTTTCAAATTTACAGGAATGCAGTACCTGCTAACATACTAATATATTTTGAGATTTCATCTTGCTTATTTTTTAAAAAGGCAAGTACTGACCTCCTATTTGCAGCTGGTTAAAAGAAACAATATTTCTGTCATTGTTTTGAAAAGAATTTGGTTATAACGAGGTGACATCCCCCCAAACTTACAATGACTTTTGTGGTGATTTATATGAAAGGTAGAGTAGAAAGAGGTGTATTCTATTTAAAAAGTAATAATATACAAAGCAAACACATATTCTCCTATCTTTGACTTGCCATACCAGCAAAAAAGAAAAAAAAAAAGCAGCTTTAACTTTTCTGTGAATTTAAGAGGTTCATAAGACCACAGACATTAATCCATGTCTCAGGGCACCACTGCTGTAGTTGCAGCTTTCTTTCAGTTTTCCAATCGATGAAATAAAAATAATTGCTTGGCTGAAAAATCAGACTATATAGGTGTTATAAAAAAAACCCTTGTAAACATATTTTTACATTTCTGTGACTCCACACCAAATACAAGTCAACTGATCCGCTCTTGATTTAAGCCTTGTCTTCCAAAACCCTACCTTAACAGTGTGTCAAATACTAGATATTGCAGAGGAAACTGCTTTAAAAGCTTTGCTGCAGCAAAACTGCATTTGCAAAACATTAAAAATGAACTACTCTTAATTATCCGCAATTTATGATTCTGCTTTATTTCTTCTCATTTCTTCCCCTGACATCTTGAACGCCTCTTAGCCACTCTGTAGATAGCGCAAAACATTAAGTCATACACAGTTCTGCAGTAACTCTTTCTTATCATGAAAGAAACCAAAACCTACGACTGCATTTAACACCTTGCCTTTAGTCTTTATCCACATGCCACGCTCTCGGAAGGCAACCATAGAAACCAACCTGTATGATTGGGTGCCCTATTTTAACACCTTGTGTGCATTAAAAAAAAAAAAAAAAAAAAAAGACTAAGAGGTCAGCATACCCAGGTCAATATTACAAAGAAAGAAGGCTGCCTAAAAGGAGGTGGGGCGGGAAGGAGGGGGGAGGGTGCAAAATACAGCCACAACACTCTCCATCACAGCCTCTGAATATATTTAAGGGCAGATGCAAAACTGCATCATTTTCCTCATTTGAAAACATCACACCCCAGCTGCTCAAGTTAGAGCTAATGCGCTTCTCACATTTCGGGAGCACGGGGGAATTTAGGCTCCAGGGGCAAGGCTTTCACCCTCGGAGAGCGACACCACAGACGATTAAGAGTGTAGAAGAAAGAACCCCAGAGAAAAGGAGGCCTCCTCTCCCCCTAACTAAACTCTCAAGTCGACCCAAAACCTGCACGGCAAGGAATAATTTCTGCTCATAGTCAGAAGTGATAATAAGCGGCGTTAAGTTGGGCACCGCGCTCAGGTGGCAGGAGAGGACCAGAGGAGAGCAGGGAGGTGGCATGGCTAAGGCTGCGCGCAGGCAGGTCACCCGCTGGGCAATACCCGCCCGAAGATCGGTGCTCCCAGGGACGCGCAGCGTGTGCGACCCTGGGGGTGGAGGTGTGTGGGAGCGAGAGGCTGGGGAGGCAGGCTATGGGGGCTGGGAGGCAGATGGAGAGCACGCCTTTTCCCTTACCAGGTTGAGCACCGTCTCCACGATGTCCCTGTTGCTGACCTCTCCGACCTGTATGAGTCCAATCAACACTGCGAATTTCATCCGGATGTTGCGGATCGGCACCGAAGGGTTAATCATCCCCGCGGGCAGCACCACCGAGCCGGAGCCGGACGCCCCCCTCAGCTCTCCCATCCCACTGGCCCCGCTGCCGCCACCGCCGCTGCCCCCGCCGCCTCCGCCTCCGGCCCCGACGGCGATGAGCCCCACGGGCTGAGGCTCGAGCCCCGGGCCCGGGCCCGGCTTCTCGCTCGCCATTTGCCCCCCTCCTGGGGAGAAGGGAAGAGCAGAGGCGCTGCCTCCGCCGGTACCGTTATACCTGCCTCGGCTCCCGCCCCCCGGCCGTCGCCTCGGAGCCCCAGCATCCACCAGCGCCGCGGCGCCGGGCCCGCTCCCGCCTGCGCGTCAGCCCGGCCCGCTCCGGCGCCCTCCCCGGCGGAGGCGGTGGGTTATTCCCAGGCTTATTCCCGGCGGTGGCTGCGCCGCTAACCGCTGCCCGGCGAGCGACAGTGCCCGCCCAGCAGCTGTACCGCTGCCGCCGCCGCCGCCGCCGCCGCCGCTACCTCTGCCTCCTCTCTCTCCCCCTCCCGGTCCGTCCGGCTCGGCCCGCCCCCCGCGGAGATGCGGCCGCCGCTCCGAAAAGCCCTGGGGGACGAGCAGCTGGCCACGACGCTGGCCGGTGCTGAAGCTCAGGCTGTGGCCGACGCTACTGACGCTGCTGCTACTGCTGCTACGAGCGCCACTGTTGTTGTGAAGCCCCGACGCCGCCGCTCACTCCGCCATGTTGCCGCCCCCTGCCTGCGGTAGCGGCCACTGCGCCTGCGCAGAGTCTCCGGGGGCGGAGCCCTCGGTGCACCCCCTCTTTTGCCCTGCCCTCATTCTCTTTCCACCCACCCACCCCGACACCCCTCGTCCCTCCCCCAACCACCCTGAACGGACAGACAGGTGAGCAGGTGCATGGGGACCAATGCCAGACCCTGGGGCAAGCTGGTAGAGGCGGGGTAGGTAGTGGTTTCCTTGTACTTTTTCCCTAGAGGGTGGATTCTCCCTGTGGGGAAGGACACAGTGAGTGTGTGTCTTGCCTTCGCTGCCTCCTCCTCCTTCCTTCAATATCCTTTTGCTAAGAGGAGGATCATCATCTTCGTCTTCATCATTGCATCCAGCAGCTGCCACTGCCAGTGCCACGTGCCTTGTAAGGTAGGGGAGTGGCAGACGACCTCTTTCTGCCCCTCTTCGTCCTTCCTCGCAGTACTGCCCGCCTAGCGCCCCCTCCCAGCCCCCAATTTCCCAAATAAAAAGTGGCTGGCAAAGCAGAAACAAGCGCACCATGGGGAAAGATCTTGCATTGTCGGGGAAGGATACAGATGGAGTGTAATGGGTCTTTTTCTACAGCTATGAAAGAGGCTGACACCTGCACACACAGGCACGACTTAAAATAGAACTTGTCAAACAGTGATCCGCTCTGGATGGAGCTCTGAACAACAAACAGCTCTTGAACTCACCTACCAGCCTAAAAAGGCTGCACTGACACTATATGGTAGTTTGGTGGGAGCTACATATCCCATATTTCAGAAATCTCTTGAGATCTTCAGGTATGATGCCAACTAATGATGCCTCCCTTTTCCTTAGTCATATACAGTTCAGAGGTTTTTGAAATTATCTAAAAATATTGGTAATCCTCATCACCAGCCTTAATGTGCAAAACAAAGTAGATTACTATAACTGTATAAATATAAAACAAAAATATTATTGCTTAAGAAAATTAAACTGTAGGGACGCCTGGGTGGCTCAGTTGGTTAAGCAGCTGCCTTCGGCTCAGGTCATGATCCCAGCATCCTGGGATCAAGTCCCACATCGGGCTCCTTGCTTGACAGGGAGCCTCCTTCTCCCTCTGCCTCTGCCTGCCACTCTGTCTGCCTGTGCTCGTTTGCTCTCTCTCTCTCTCTGACAAAAAAATTTTTTAAAAATAAAAAATAAATCTTTAAAAAAAAAAAGAAAATTAAACTGTATACAGTAATCTTGCTGCTAGTCCTGAATTAAAGCTAAACAGGCATGACTGCTGTTTTCTTCTCTGAAATGAAGGATTAATTTTCTTTAATATTTCATGAAGTATGCCCTTTTCAATAAAGATATATTACAAGCCACCAGAAATAGTTGGTGTCTGGAGGTATATTCAAGTCATTCTAATTGTCATCTCAAATAAAGAGAGTCAATATACAAATCTATCATAACCCAGTTTGTTATTACTCATATTTAACTGGGGCAACTAGTCAAGTTAACTCTCAGGATATTGGAACATAGTAAAATTCTAAGGTACTATAGGTTATGTGTAACAAAGCTCCTCAAAATCAGCACTTACGATTAGTTTTTAGTTGTTTTAAACTTGCGCTGAATTGGTTGAATTAGCAAATTGAATTGAATTATTAGCAAAAAAAAATCCTTTTGAAAGAAGTGGTAATTGGTATGTCCACTTATATTAAATAGCAATTGAATTATAAAATGCTTAAATGATTGAAACTGTTTGAAAAACTTGCAAAACCAATAACTTTTAATAGTGTCACTTAGATTTGCTATAATTTAAAAATCCTGCGACACATATAACTGCCTATAGAGCTTTTACTTATAGTGTTATCTACTTTTGTGAGCACTATTTTTCATTTGTAAATCAAAAATGATATAACTTAAATATGTAAATCCAGACTGAAAGATCATCACATCATCACATCAAGCTTTTTTTTTCCACCCTGCTGTGTATAAAAAAATATGGCAGCAGGTTCTACCTCTTGCTATTTTTAGACTTCTTGCATGAGTGCTTTGAGAGACAGTGACAACCTGAACTTTCTATTTCCTTTCCAAATGAATAGCTTAACATCATTTTAATATTTTCACTTTAATTTTCTCTGTTTTGTTTCTTAAGCAGTATGTGTGTGCACTTTGGTTTTGTTTTTCTTATTCATTATGTATTTGTTCATTTTCCTTTAGTGGAGACGGAGAGTGGGATAAAAGGATATCACCTTTTCAAAGTAGGAAGACCCTACTTCTGTTACCTACTTAATTCAATATCAGAAATATTTAAAAGAGCTTACCAATTAAAAAATGTTCTCCAGCACACTGTCAGCTCCTTGAAGGCAGTATGGTAGTGTGGGAAGTGCACAAGCATTGGAATCATTCTCACAACTTACCACCTGCACAATCGACTCAATTTATCAAGCTAGTCTCCTCATTCACTAACAGGAATGAGAATACCTACCCTATAGGGAAGTGAGAATTCAATGAACTACTTGAACTCAGCAGCCAGCACATAGTAAATGTGTCCTTGTACCTTTAGTATACAGGCACAATATGTGTTGAATGACCTATAAACAATGTAAAACCAATTATAATCATATACAAGTCTTTATAATTGCACAGTTATATGTTTTCAATACTATCCCCAAAAGCATAAAGTTTAGAAGACAGCAGGTATGTTTCTTTTTAGGCTATAAAGCCTATTTCCCTGTAAATGTACAAATAGCTTAGTGTTTGCATTAACAATATTTTTGAAATAAAAGACAGTTACATACTAATAGAAGCTACCTAAAATGTTCGTTTTTTTAAATCTCCAGATTAAAACCATTAAATGTGGTGAATATTAATTTTGTGTACACTTTTACTTGAATAGATGCATACCCCTACTTTCAAAGGCAGTTTTTCAGAGATAAGAAGCCCATGCATCTGAGTTCTAAGAAGCAATATTTTTTAAATTTTAATTCCAGTACAGTTCACATACAGTGTTAGATTAGTTTCAGGGGGTATAATAAAATGATTTGGTTTTGCAGATGACATATCAAGAAGCAATATTGCATAGTGGTTGAGAGTACATGCTCAGTATAGTAGAACCTGAGTTTGGATTCCAGGTCCTGAGCCACTTACCTGTGTAATCTTGGACAAATAACTTATCTTCAAAGTCATGGTTTATCCTACCCAAAGTAGAGATTCATGGGATTAAAGGATGAAATGAACTAATACATTTAAGATACTAAAGTAGTAACAAGGGTCAGTAAATAGTGTTTTCATTCACTGGCCGTGGGAAAACACAATGTTGTAGTTTTCTTTGTGTCTTCAGCTGCTAACATGGCTGGCTTATAATTTACATTGAATAAAGGTGTTAAAAAAAATGAATGAATGAAACAGCAATTCTCCAGGCTAAATATCCCCATTCCCTTGACCTGTTCTTCAAAGAACAGGTTTCTAGCTATCCTCTAAACTTCATCTGAAAAGGTGCTCAAATAAATAGCTTTGGACCAGTACAATATAGAAGGTAACTCTTACCAAAACTTCAACCTTTGGAAATATAACTCCTGTTAATGTAACCCCAAGTCGATTCTGTTTAGTTTGGCTCTAGGTTTTATAGCAATGTGACACAATTCATTTAATGCACCAATGATTCCTGTTTGGCATATTGTAGATTCCCAAATAATTTCAGTTCCAGTCCCCTCATTTTAAAATTCTTATCAACTGAAACACCAATATTTTTGTTTCATTGTTATTATTTTGTTGTAGACATGCTGCAGCTAAGCAGCAACACTCACATATAGATTTCAAGATATAAAGTGCAGATTGTATGTACATATTTAAATTTAATTCTATTTCTATCTTATTCCATTTTTCCATTTAATTTTCCATTTATATTTAATTTTCTGGGAATTTCTTAATCCTATTTTTGTCATGCAAAAAGTTTGTCTTATTATTATATTATCTGCAAAATTTAGCACAATCCTTATATATCTTCATCCAAATATTTGATGAAACAGGATATAAGCAGCTGTTTTGTCACTAGAAACATACTGATTGAAATCAATTTATGTTTTTCAAACTATAGACCTCCATCCATTAGTGAGTCATGAAATAGATTTATCAGGTTGCAACCAGCCGTTTAGTGAAACAGAGTGGAAAATATCAAAGTGCATCTATTATTTTAATTACATACATGTATATACACATAGATATGTATATGTGTACTCATGAGGTAATCATGTAAAATGCATCTTTGACTATAAGTCATAAACAAAAGTTTGGAAATCACTGATTTAAGTTGTTTATAAGCATCTATTTGGTATAATCCTTCAACTATTAAATAGTTACCACCATGCTAACAACTAGCTCATGTTACTCTAACTTGTGCAGAAGAGTATCATAAGGGAACTTGACAACTGGCTAGCTGAAGTCCAGATTCACTGTCTCTGTGTCTGGGAGAAACTAAAGTAAAGCTATAAAGAAATAGGAATTATTTCACTTTTTCCAATAACTACAACATAAACAAGAAAATGTGTTTAATGTGATGACACAACTTACTGCCTCCTTTTCTAATGAATGGACTATTCTGTAATCTCACTTGCAGATAATATTCAGCTACCTGCTGTGGTTTTTCAAGAATTTATCTCCTTTTTCTCCCCTTTGGCACTTTAATCCTCCAGCACTTCTCCAAGACTTCTTCAAGACCCCTGAGAGTTGTTCAACATGATCTAGTTTTCAGATTCTGTCAGGACCAATGTATATAATTTGCCCTGCCTTGGGAACTTGAAATCATGTAGACTAGCTAAATGCCTTTTTACAGTTTCTTCACCAAATTTTAATTTCAACTTTCCTCCAGCTTCTTAGTTCTCCCCTTTTCACCAGACTAGTTTTTGTCCTGAGCAGAAAACATATACAAAATAGAAATTCAATATTTGTTAACAAATTTGACCAGGATTTGGAACAGCTAAATTGTTGATGCTCACCAGCCAACAAATATTTGAGGGCCTACTGTGTACAGGAAAGTAGACTAGCTGAAATAAATTGTTTTCCATGTGATTAGCAAGTCGAAACATTAAAAGTATCAAATGGGTGGTACAGAAATAGTAGGTACTGTTGAATTTCAAAGAACTAGACATCATGCAAACATCATACTGCATACATATACCCTCAAATATCCACATAAGCATATGTACAAATGCACACACACATACGTGTTCACCATCATATTAGTCATACCTCTGTCCCTTCTTCCTTGGCAATACGCCCAGCATGTGTCTTGTTCTTTTTATCCTCAATGAGATCCTACTCACTTCCTACGCTCTGCTTGTCTCCACACTCACTCTTCTTCAATCCATCCTGTACATGGTAATTTCCCTAAAGCTCCACTTTGGTGGACAGAGTGGTGTGGTCAGATTTTTAAATTTATTAATCACAATAACATCTATGTACGTATGTGTCATCTGCTCAAAAAATCACCCATAATTCTCTTTACCAAATAAATGAAGTCCAGAGTCCTTATCTTACTTAGTACCAAAGGCCCTCCATACTTAAACTTACTTTCTAGTTTACCTCATTCTGTTCTGGACAGGAAACTTACAACAATAGCTCTCAACATTTTTAAGTATGTACAACTCTTTGTATCATGAAAAAAAATTGT
The DNA here is from genome assembly GCA_003697995.1 of Taxidea taxus jeffersonii. Classification (NCBI taxonomy): domain Eukaryota; kingdom Metazoa; phylum Chordata; class Mammalia; order Carnivora; family Mustelidae; genus Taxidea; species Taxidea taxus. The sequence continues at coordinate 35,823 of RCUC01136011.1, forward strand.
GGATTCCCGGACTCTTCCCCGAGAGATTTATTATTTCAGTATTGAGAAAAATATGGTATTAAAAAGCTATATTTAATTCAATAATGCTATTTAAATAATTTCAGCTTTTTAAAAATCATAATAATTATATATATTTGAATACACACACACACACACACACACACCACGCACTGTATTATGGGTTGAACTGTGTCCTCCTCCCTCTTACAAACTATGTTCAAATCCTGCCCCGGGACCTGGGTATGTGACCTTGTTTGGAAGTAAGGCCTTTGTAGATCCTATCTAATTCAAATGAGGTTATACTGGGATTAGGTAGGCCTTTACCCAAATATGACTGGTAGTCTTATTAAAAAAAAAAAGGGAAAGAGATACACAGCCAAACAGGCACACAGAAGGATGATGGTGTGAAGACAGACACAGGAAAGAAGGCCATGAAAAGACAGAGGCAGAGATTGAAGTTATGCTACTCTGAGCCTAGGAAATCTAAGGACTGCTGGCAACCACCAGAAACTAGGCAGAGGCAAAGAAGGACATTTTTTTTTCTAATTGAGGTGTACTTGACATACTATGTTATATCTGTTTCAGGTGTATAGCGTAGCAATTTGACAATTTTATACATTACTCTGCTACCATAGCAAGTGTAGTCACCATCTTTCACCATATGACATTATTCCAATATTATTGACTATATTCTCTATGCTGTACTTTTCATCTCCGTGACTTACTTATTTTATAACTCTAAGTTTGAACCTCTTAATCCCCCTCACTTGTTTCACCCATTTCCCCATCTACCTCCCCTCTGGCAGCCACAAGTTTGTTTTCTGTATTTAAGTCTGTTGGTTTTGTTTGTTTGTTCCTTTGTTTTGTTTTTTAGATTCCACATATAAGTAAAATCAAATGATAATTTGTCTTTCTCAGATATGGAAAACAGTATGGAGATTCCTTAAAAAATTAAAAATGGAAATACCATATGATCTAGTAGTTCTACTACTGGGAATTTACAAGGAAAACAAAAACACACGCAAAAAGATATATGCACCCCTATGTTTATTGTGGAATTATTTACAAAGCCAGGATATGGAAGCAATACGAGCACCAATAGATGAATGGATAAAGAAAGTATGATATCTGTCTGTCTGTCTATCTAATGGAATATTACTCTACCCTAAAAAATAAAGAAATCTTGCTATTTGTGACAACATGGATGGACCTAAAGGGCATTATGCTAAGTGAAGTAAGTCAGACAAAGAGAGGCAATATTCTTTTCTAGAGCCTTCAGGAAAAGCATGACCATGTTGATACCTTGATTTTGGACTTCTAGATTCCAGAATTGTGAGAGAATAAATTTGTTATTTTCAGCCACATCGTCTATGGTAACAAAAGTTACAGCAGCCCTATGAAACTAATATACATACGTGCAACATAAATGTGTTTGGTGTTTGTCCATAAAAATACCTGATGCATATAAGTATTCATGGGTCGCTTTCAGTAATTCTGAGGTCCCCAGGTTGGGAAACAATGCTTTAGCCAAACTGAATCACTCTGTTCCCAATTAATAAATTGTGCTTTCCTATTTTGGTGCCTTACTCGTGTACTTCCTTCTATCTATAGCCCTGTCCTCCTCTCCCCTCCTATTGAAATTCCTTCCAGCTTAAATGCCACCTTCATGAATACATTTCAAATACCACCTAGGTGAAAGTGACCTGAAATTGGTACCCATTTCTAGCATTAAAAAAAAAAAAAAAGATTCTGGCTTTTTTACTGTTGTTTTCAAGTAGCCTAGGTTGACAAATTTTCATTTAATAAATTAATAGTTTCTGTCTTCTCTGTGTCATTTTCCAAAGATAAGAAATTCACATAACAATGTATATAGGCATCTATACTCCCTTCACTGAAAAAAAAAATTAAAGAATACATGTAATTATTTTCATACTAATAAACATTGAATGTACACTAAAGATGGAATTTATGGTTGATTGTTGTCAACCATTATAGCCGTCATAGACTGTTCATCTCCTATCCTATGTACTTCTACATGTACTATTTCTATTCCTTACTATAGTCCTGCAAGTAAGATCTTATTGTTCTCATTTTTCAAATGAGGAAACTAATATGAAAAGAGATTGTCAGTTGTGGAAGGTCATATTTCAAGTGACAAAACTGGGATTTGATCCCCCAGGGTATAGCTGGCCAAGGCTTCAGGTGTATTCCCTAACCCACATGGCTTATATTGAGAACTGGACTGAGGCCAATACTTCCTTTCTACCGAATTTACCAGATGAAAGATAATGAGATTGAGGGAGTTTAATTTAAAAGAACAAAGTCATCACGTTTTTGCATGGTTTGGTCAAAGCTACCCACCAAGAGGTGATCTCCAGAGTCAGTCTGGTTTTATATCTCTATGTCTATGAAGGTTAAAAAGCAACAAGAACAACAACAACAAAAAACGTCCATTAGCCTTTCTGTTTCTTGGGAATCACTTTAATTCTAGTCAAAAATTGCTTAGGATAAATAAATTGTTTTTAATTGTATTCATTAAGATTAACCTAAACTTAATTTCTTAGTCCCATTAATATCACTCCTTATTATGCTTTTCTGGCAAAGGATTTGTTATGTGTCTCAGTCTCAATCTCCTAGTCTCTATTGAACGTATTATCATATGTCTATATAATTATGATGAAAAGCATATACTTTGGGTAGAAGCAAGAAAAGAATGTTATAAGTAAATGTCCAAGAGTCCTTTAGAATAGTTATCTCATTAACAGAATCCCTTCAAAGTAAGAGATTTTTAGGAAACGTTAGCTCAACCAGAAGATAGGGTATAGAATCAATTTCAGACCCCAGTACTAGTGCATAAAACTTTGGATTACAGCCTTTCTGTGTTGGTGCCAGCAGCTATGGGCTAACCAGTGGAAGAATGGCTTGAAACAACTACCTCAATGATCAATTAGCAGGTAGTACATTGAGACAATCTGAGACTTATGTTTTATTTCCTGGAACTATCGTTTATCTCCTTTCATTTCTTGAAAGTTTAATCTTACAGAATTTGAGATATACATTGTATATAGCCTCTTTGTTGTTGATGTGAAAACAATTATTAAATCACATAATCATAAAGTTAAAGAATATCTTAAGTGATCCAGAAGCTTATCACATTTAGCATTTGAGTATCTGTTAAGTGTGCATGAATGTATATATTAAACTTTCTCTTTGCTAATCTATGCTTGTGAGAAGTAGATGGAATGCCATACTTTGGCCACAGCTTTATCACTAGTGTCTTTGTTTAATAAAAACAGACTCAGCCTGATTTATTTAGCAGTAGCAAGAAGATATAACAGCAGGTTCAGAGCTAGTCACATTCAGCAAGCACATCAGGGTCATGGACACGTGATTTGCCCTCATAATTCATATTGCTCTATTTTTCTTTCATAAGCACAACAGAAGGCTCACATGGTTACCTTGTATAATACAGCATTTCTCCCAAACATTGTTTATTGTTTCACCATTCCCACTCTAAACCCAAATAATCCTTTGCAGTATGGGATAGTGGCTAAAGGAATGGTTTTGAAATCAGATAGATTGGGTTCAAATCCAGATAAATTGCTTTTGAACCCATTTCTGCACCTGTAAAATCAGTCACATATGTATTGCCTGGGAGATTTAAAGAGATAAAACATATAAACCATTTAAAGCAATGTCTGTAATAAGTACTCAACAGATGATAGAAGTTGTGCTTCTCTATTAACACAAAAAGACAGTAGCATTTTGTGAGTGTTCAGATTATATAATTCAGTACACTAATATCCACTTGTATCTCTTTATTCATTGATCTGACTTCCCTTTATTCATTGATCTGACTTCCCCTTCTTCAGAGGGGATAGGACAACATTATCTTCTTTAATTTTTTTTAAAAATAGATAAATATATATGCATACACACACAGAAAGATATATATAATATATACTATATTTGTTTACTTTGTAAGGCTCTTAAGAATTTTGTGTCTCAAACTTGAGTCTTTTATCTCTGCTAAAAACATTAAGCCGACTTAGCTATGTATTTTTTCTTTGTTTTTCACTGTTTTTTTTCACTCCTCACTAGAAGAGACATATTACAAAATATAATTTTTTTTCTGAACCCTTATAAAAGTAAAATAGTCAAAAGAATAAGCAAATAATAATAGCAAAATAATCCTTTAAAATTTACTAATCCATAGAAAACAGTTGACCAAAAGTTGACCAAAATGCACCTGAGGTTTTAAACTACACTTTTGGGGGCGCCTGGGTGGCTCAGTCGTTAAGCGTCTGCCTTTGGCTCAGGTTATGATCCCAGGGTCCTGGGATGGAGCCCCGCATCGGGCTCCCTGCTCGGCAGGAAGCCTGCTTCTGACTTTCCCCCTCCTGCCTCCCTCTCACTGTGTCTCTCCCTACCAAATAAATAAAAAAATCTTGGGACGCCTGGGTGGCTCAGTTGGTTAAGCAGCTGCCTTCCGCTCAGGTCATGATCCCGGCGTCCTGGGATCGAGTCCCACATCGGGCTCCTTGCTTGGCAGGGAGCCTGCTTCTCCCTCTGCCTCTGCCTGCCTCTCTGTCTGCCTGTGCTCTCTCTCTCTCTCTCTCTCTAACTAAAAAAATAAATAAATAAATAAATAATCTTTAAACTACACTTTTGTTCTGTTGTTTCAATATCTGATTTCCTCTACCTTTCATTTTCATTGAACTTTTTTGTTATTGTTTTGTAAATAAAGTTTAGTACTTTAAGTTCTGGCCAAGACAGAATTTCTTCCTTACTTTTTTTAAGGGACAGTGGAACTTCATGGAGTTAATTTTTACAAATTATTTCTCAGGTGTGTGTGTTTAATTTTAACATTGGCAGGAAACCACACCACTACTGGCATTCTGTATAAGCCATAAACCTCTTCTTTTTCAAAAATTTTTATTTTTTATTTTTTTAAAAGATTTTATTTATTCATTAGAGACAGAGAGAGAGAGAGGCAGAGAGAGAAGCAGGCTCCCCACTGAGCAGGGAGCCTGTTGGGGGATTCAATCCCAGGACCACAAGATCATGACCTAAGCCAAAGGCAGAGACCTAACCATCTGAGCCACCCAGGCACCCCATATGCTGCAAATTTAGCTATTACTAAGGTTATCCATATAGCTTCCAGGTATTAAAATGTAAATTGACTGGATATTTCTATAATTCTACTTTCTTTTTCCTATCTATTAGTCCTTTGGAATTGTCCTAACTCAGAATATTTGTAAAATTCAAAATGCCTTTTATTGTCTCAATACTTCCACTAATGCCTAAACTGAAAATGTATTACATTGAATCAATGTAAAACATATATTAGCTTTTCTCAAGTAAACAATACTGTTAATTATTTTGAAAGCTTACTAGGGAGACATGGTTTCAGTACTCTGGAATTGTAAAATGTAACCTATATGACGTTTAAATAAGGGAAATGCCAAAGGAAATATAATCACCTATAAAACAGAACAGACTAAGAGCAGAGATGTAGTGGAAGTTAGAACACCACAACTATAAACGTAAAATAGTGAATATAATTGAAACATCAATCCTTTGAGCTTTTGGGTCATCTACTACTCAATAAGCATTAACAGAAAATGAAATGTCATATAGACTAATAATTGACTAAGAACTTAATTCTCCAATATTATTACATAAACAAGTAGCAACTCCGTAATTTCATTACAAATTCACTTAAAAGCATTCTAAACAGTCTCAAATAATGAAACCATGAAATAGGATGACTTCAAGGAGACATTATATATTTCTAGCAGTACATATTTCTCATAAATAAATGAAAGGTAGTCTATATTTAAAAGATTGTATATCTAGAAGCAGCTGGGTGGCTCAGTGGGTTAAAACCTCTGCCTTCAGCTCAGGTCATGGTCTCAGGGTCCTGGGATTGAAGGGGGAAGCTTCTTCCCTCTCTCTCTGCCTGTCTCTGCCTGCTTGTGATCTCTCTCTCTGTCAAATAAATAAATAAAATATCTTTAAAAAATAAAAGATTGTATATCTATTAAATAATATAACTCAAATGGCCTGTTTGATAAAGACAGAAAACTTAAAAAAGAAATTCTACTTAAAAGAACCAAAACTGGGGCGCCTGGGTGGCTCAATGGGTTAAGCCTCTGTCTTCAGCTCAGGTCATGATCTCAGGGTCCTGGGATCAAGGCCCACATCAGGCTCTCTGCTTAGCAGGGAGCCTGCTCCCCCCACCCCCAGCCTGCCTCTCTGCCTACTTGTGATCTCATTCTCTCCCTGTCAAATAAATAAATAAAATCTTAAAAAAAAAAAAAAAA
>ML103169.1:0-50045 GCA_003697995.1 Taxidea taxus jeffersonii
AACTGCTAGAGCTTGTACAGGAATTCAGTAAAGTGTCAGGATATAAATCAATGCACAGAAATCAGTTGCATTTCTTTACACCAACAACAAGACAGAAGAAAGAGAAATTAAGGAGTCAATCCCATTTACAATTACGCCCAAATCCATAAGATACCTAGGAATAAACCTAACCAAAGAGGAAAGAATCTATACTCAGAAAACTATAAAGTACTTATGAAAGAAATTGAGGAAGACACAAAGAAATGGAAAAATGTTCCATGCTCATGGATTGGAAGAATAAATATTGTGAAAATGTCTATGCTACCTAAAGCTATCTACACATTTAATGCAATGCCTATCAAAATCCCATCCAATTTTTTCAAAGAAATGGAACAAATAATCCTAAAATTTATATGGAACCAGAAAAGACCTTGAATAGCCAAGGGAATATTGAAAAAGAAAGCCAAAGTTGGTGGAATCACAATTCTGGACTTCAAGCTCTAATACAAAGCTGTCATCATCAAGACAGTATGGTACTGGCACAGAAACAGACATATAGATCAATGGAACAGAATAGAGAGCCCAGAAATAGACCCTCAACTCTATGGACAACTAATCTTCGACAAAGCAGGAAAGAATATCCAATGAAAAAAAGACAGCCTCTTCAACAAATGGTGTTGGGAAAATTGGACAGCCATATGCAGAAAAATGAAATTGGACCATTTCCTTACACCACACACGAAAATAGACTCAAAATGGATGAAGGACCTCAACGTGAGAGAGAAATCCATCAAAATCCTTGAGGAGAACACAGGCAGCAACCTCTTTGACCTTAGCCGCAGCAACTTCTTCCTAGGAACAATGCCAAAGGCAAGGGAAGCAAGGGAAAAATGAACTATTGGGACTTCATCAAGATCAAAAGCTTTTGCCCAGCAAAGGAAACAGTCAACAGAACCAAAAGACAACTGACAGAATGGGAGAAGATATTTGCAAACGACATATCAGTTAAAGGGCTAGTGTCCAAAATGTACAAAGAACTTAGCAAACTCAACACCCAAAGAACAAATAATCCAATCAAGAAATGGGCAGAGGACATGAACAGACATATCTATAAGGAATAGATCTAGATGGCCCACAGACACATGAAAAAGTGCTCCACATCACTAGGCATCAGAGAAATACAAATTAAATTCACAATGAGATACCACCTCACACCAGTCAGAATGGCTAAAATTAACAAGTCAGGAAATTACAGATGCTGGCGAGGATGTGGAGAAAGGGGAATCCTCCTACACTGTTGGTGGGAATGCAAGCTGGTGCAACCCCTGTGGAAAACAGCATAGAGGTTCCTCAAAAAATTGAAAATAGAGCTACCTTATGACCCAGCATTTGCACTACTGGGTATTTACCCTAAATATACAAACATAGTGATCTGAAGGGGCACGTGCATCCGAATGTTTATAGCAGCAATGTCCACAATAGCCAAGTTATGGAAAGAACCTAGATGTCCATCAACAGATGAATGGATAAAGAAGAAGTGGTATATATGTACAATGGAATACTATGCAGCCATCAAAAGAAATGAAATCTTGCCATTTGCGATGACATGGATGGAACTAGAGGGTATTTTGCTTAGCAAAATAAGTCAACTGGAGAAAGACAACTATCATATGATCTCCCTGATATGAGGAAGTGGAGATGCAACGGGGGTGGGGATTAAGGGGGTAGGAAAAGAATAAATGAAACAAGATGGGACTGGGAGGGAGACAAACCAAGAGACTCTTAATGTCATAAAACAAACTGAGGGGTGTGGGAGGGAGGGGGGTTGGGAGAGGGTGGTGAGGGTACATTATATGTTTAAATAAAGCTTAAATTAAAAAAAGAATTAAAAAAAAGATAGGAACCCAAAAGTGAAGAATATATATATGTAAAATGTGAATGTAAAAATGAGAGTTAGGAAAAAGACTTAGAGCACCTGCGTGGCTTAGTCCTTTAAGAGGTTGCCTTCAGTTCAGTTCATGCTGCTGGAGTCCCAGCATAGAATCCTGCACTGGGCTCCCTGCTCAGTGGGGAGTCTGCTTCTCCCTCTGACCCTCCCCCATCTCTTGCACTCTCTCTCAAATAAATAATAGAGAAAAAATAAAAAAGGCCTAAAAAACAAAGAGTTGATAAAATAAAAATAGTTGAAAAAAAAAAAAAGAAAAAAAGCAAAATTTTAAACTGGAAGATAAAAGAATCATGAGAATACCCCTCAAATTATATGTACTATTTCCCCCTAGTGCTGGAGTTTCACAGCTCTGTGTGCTCCATAAACTTGATATTTTTCTGTTCTTCTAGCTGGTCTTCTGGGGGAGGGGACTGCTGTGCTGATTTTCAGGTTTCTGCCTGGGTGGAGTTGTACCACCCCCTGCCAGGGGGCCAGGCTCAGTGTAAGCTGCTTTTGGTTGTTCTATGTCACTTTTGTTCCCTGAAGGCTTTCCACATCACATTAGTGGATAAAAATAAAAATGGCCACACTCTGATCTCCAGCCCCTGAGCTGAAAGATCCCAGCCCCCTCTCTCTTCAGTAAGCCTTCAGGGAAGAGCGTCTTCACTTTTGTGTGCACCTAACTCTATAGACTCCTGTGGTGTGCACCCACATGGATCCTCTCAGTCATGGCAGAGGGTCACTGTGATTCTGTCCTTTTCAGGGTCTCCACATGGAGAGTGGTCATTCTATAGTGCTGCGGTTCCCAGTTATGGCAAACCAAGCTGAGACCCTATCCTGGTTTCCCTGCCCTAATGCTTGGGAACTCTGCCGACTCAGGCACTCCCATTCTTTCTGTGTCCCTGGGGATCCTGAGATCACCCTGTCCCACCTAGCATTCTGACCCTCTTTGCCACCTGAGCACTTTTCATGCAGGGAAGTCTCTCACTGGAGCAGACTTCTAAAAGTTCCAACATTATCCTCTGCTGCTGAATCACTTTCTGATAGCTTGCTTTCAGAGGCTCCCTTTCCCCATCACTTATCTTCTGATATATCCCCTCAAATTCACTTCTCTGCACCCCCTACCTTGCAAGAAGTCGTTGCTTTTCTATTTGTAGAATCGAGCTGTTCTTTTCTTAAATCTCGGGTTGAATTTATAGGTGTTCAGAATGATTTAATAGTCATCTAGCTAAGTTCAAGGGACCAGATGAAATGAGGACCCTACTCTTCTGCCATCTTGCCTCCATCCCCTATAATTGTTTTAAATTCTAGTTCAGATGTCTTCCTTATACCCATATTGATTAAATCCCTGACAGTGAGTACTACCTCCTGTTCTTGTTTGAGGTGAATTTTCCATTTTGTCATTATGTCCAGAAAAGAATGAAAGACAAAACAACAACAGAAAACAAAAACTCACCACAAAAAAACCAGCTAGATCCTTCATGTGTTTTGATCTGCCTATTGTAAGATACTAGATCCCAAAATAAGAAAAAAAAATATGTAATAAAATGGAACAAGATAAAAGGAAACAAAAATTAATATATATGTAAACTAGACATAAATAAATATAAATAAAAATAGTAAATAAATAAATAAAAATAAAAATTAAAATTAAAAAAGAATTAAAAAAGAACTGAAAAAATAATACTAAAAGACTAAAGAATATAAATACAAAGTATGCATACTATTGTCCCTAAAAGCTGAAGCTTTGTAGCCCTCTATGACCAGTAAACTTGACAGAGCAAGTTGTTTGTGCTGGCCTTCTGAGGGAAGGGACTGTTGCACTGATTCTCAGGTGGACTTGCACTAATGGAAAAGCCACCTCCAGTGTGCCGAGAGATGTAATTGGCTCCAGGCTTCACTCAGTGGTGCTGTTTTGTTTCCTGAAGGCTTTCCTTTACCCACTGATGGGTGGGATGAATATGGCTGGGCCCTGCTCTCTAGCTCTGGAGTTGAAAATTTGATCCCCCCACTCTTCAGTGAGCTGTCACAGAAAAGCAGTCAGTCTTGTTTCTCTGGTTTCCGTCAGAACTCTATGTTCACACAGACTGTGACTGAGACTTGTTTGTTTTTTATTTATTTATTTAATTAATTTTTTTTAAAGATTTTAAAAAATTTATTTATTTGTCAGAGAGAGCGGGAGCGAGCACAGGCAGACAGAGTGGCAGGCAGAGGCAGAGGGAGAAGCAGGCTCCCTGCTGAGCAATGAGCCCGATGTGGGACTCGATCCCAGGACGTTGGGATCATGACCTGAGCCGAAGGCAGCCGCTTAACCAACTGAGCCACCCAGGTGTCACTGTTTTTTGTTTTTTAATCTCAGGCATGAAACTGAGTTAAAACTTTGAATTTTAGGATCTGTGCTGCTCCTCCTAGGTAGGGGGGGGGTGGGTCCTCACAGCCTTCTGCCTTTTGCTGGACCCTTCCTAGGAAAACAGTCTCATGATCTCACAGTGGTTCAGTTTGTGGGGACACAAAGCAGAAAAAGCATGTAGACTCGCTTTTCTCAACAGCTTCCCTGTTCCTATGCCTGGGAACTCTGCCACACTCAGGCACCTCGGTTCTTCTTGTGACCCTGGAGATCCTCCAATCACACTGTCACACCTGGGATTCTGTCCTGCTTTGCCACCTGAGCAGCTTTAAGCCAGGAGCATCCCCCACTGTAGCAGACTTTGGAAAAGTTCTGATTTTGCACTCTACTACTTGTACTTTGTGATAGCCTCCTTATGCAGGCTCCCTCCCCTCCACCATATCCTCAGCTATATCCCACCAGATTCAAGTCTCCACACCACCTAACTTCTAAACTGTGGTCACTTTTCTACTGGTTGATTTGCAGTATTTGTTTTCTCACATCTCCTATTGATTCCCCAGGGATTCAGAATGATTCGATAACTATCTAGTTGTATTTGAGGGATGAGACCAACTTAGGGTACCTCTATTTCTTCATTATTTTAACTTTCCTCCATCGTAATTGTTGTTTTAAATACTAGTTCAGACATCTTACTTATGTCTGTATTGATTAAATCCCTGGCTATTTTTTCTTGCTGTCCTTTCTTTTGGGGTGAATTCCTCTGTCTTGTCCTTTTGTCTAGAAGGAAGAAAAAAATAAAAGAAGCTGGATACTGGGAGTGTTTGGTCTGTTTACTAAAAGAATCTAGATCCAAAAAATTAAAAAGTGATAAATAAATAAATAAAATAAAAATAATGAAATAAAACTAAAAAAAATACAATTATAATAATAGCATTAAATAAAAAAGGAAGCCAGATCCTATTTTCCCTAGCACCGAAGCTTTACAGCCCTCTATGATCAGTAGGCTTGGTTCTGGCTGGGGGTTTGTGCTGCCCTCTAGGGGAGGGATCTGTTGCACTGATTCTGAGGTAGACTTGCCTTCTGGGAGATGCACCTGCAGGGTGTAGGGGGGCGGGCTTGGTGTAAGTGGCACCAGTGTCCACTAGGTGGTGCTGTTTTGCTCCCTGAAGTTGGTCAGCGCTGATGGGCCAGGCAAAATATCTTGGCTATTTAAAAATTTTTTTCAGTGTAGTTGACACACTATGTTACATTTGTTTCACATGTACAAGCACAGTGATTTCACCACTCTATACACTATGCTATTCTCACCACAAGTGTAGCTACCATCTATCACTATGCAGTGTTATTATGATACCATTAACTATATTCCCTATGCTGGACTTTTCATTCCCATGACTTATTAATTCCATAACTAGAAGCCCATATGAGCCTGTAATTTACTCATTCCAAAACCCTCCCAACCAACTAACTAGGCAGTAACAGCTTATATACTTCAGGGTGTAGACTTTAGCTCTTTTTTTGTTTCTGGCATGCGAAGACTTGTCTTATTTATTATCCACTCAGTTATGCATTTAAAAATTGTTGCTTGTAATTTAGAACTTCTTGATTTTTGTGGCAAAAGGGTTTTGGGGGTTATTTCAGTCCACCATCTTTTAGGACTTGGGAATCAGTGCATTATATTCATTTGAGGAAATTCTCCACAGCAGGGAAGTGGCTTGGCTAATATCAGCCAGTAAGTCAATTGCAGAACTTGAATAAGAACTCATATCTCATAATATAACACATAAAGATGTTTCAATTTTTGAGACTCAAAAACCAATTTTTGAGACTCAAGCCATTGAGACTCAAAAGCTTAGTTTCCCAATAGTGAGTAACTGAGCCAGTTCCTTTAAGCATTCATGGTTTATAATATATATATATATATATATATATCCATCCATCCAGTCCTTCCTTCAACAAGTGTTTGTGACATGCTGATCATATGCCTGGCTGTGCTAGTACTGGGATGTGGCAGTAGGGAGGCACTGTCTCTGTTCTAAAGGAGCTCATAGTATGGTAGCAAATAGAGAGAAGTAACTAGATGCCAGTGCAGGGCTGGAAAGTCCAGGTGAGAGCTGGGCACCCAGGGGAGAACCAAGGAGACAGTTGGAAGAAGGTGGTTTCAGGGCATTGTCACCCCAGATGTCATGACCAAGATCAGACCTTGAGTGTGGGTTTGAGTTGGTCAGACACAGGAGGAGGTGGGGAGAGTTTTTTTGACCTGAGCCATGGCCTGCAGGTCCCTGGAGGCCTGGATTGTCCTGATGACTGCAGGCCCCTCAGTGACCTCGGTGAGGCTGAACCTCAGGGCAGGGATGGGAGTAAAGGTCAAGAGGCAAGGTCAGGAAGGTCATCAAAAGACATCAGGAACTTGGACTTTATCTTGTGATGAGGAGCCATTGGTGGGTGTGAAGAAGGGAAGAAATCGGCTGAAGGTCAGGAAGCTGTCAGATCTGGGGCAATATAGGAAGCTGTCAGATCTGGGGCAATATAGGAGGCAGCTGGAATAATCCCAGCTAGAGACAGTGGGGGTGGGGATGGATGCAGCTGTTTCAGGAGACTGTGGGTCTGTGTCTGATTATTGTCTCTATCACAGTACTCAAGGTGGGTGCCTATAGAGCAAACATCTTCAGTTTATTCATCAAGTGCCTCCACATAGCAGGCTTTTTAGGCAGGTCAGTTTTCCTTCCTGTCCACTATGTCCTCCTAGCTGTCCCCACCAAGTGGGAAATAGGCCATGGGGCTCTCTTCATTAACTTACATGGACTCCCTCTCTCAAGTTTCCCCCAGGATCCAGAAAGTGGTTAAGGTAGGGGTTTCAAATGCTTTCTTCAAGAGCACAAAACAAGTCCTTGTGCTGAGCTAGGGTCAGCTCTGTCTGTGCACATGAAACTTCTATGCTGAGTGGTACAAGACCACATCAGGCACAGCTGCTGGCTGTTGGCTCTCTGCTCCTCTGTAAGGCTCTCTCTACCTCTTCCTGTCCCATTTCCTGGTTGCCTGGGCTCAACACTTCCTTCAGTGGGGGAAATGCCTGTTTTTCCTTTATCTGGGTATCTGAATTATGGCCTTTCAAAGAAGGCAAGACACAAATGATGGATACCCTCATTGGCCATGCAGTGAGGGATCATCATCACCCCATGTGTTGGCTGGGGAGCCCATCTGCTAGCCCATAAAGGGGATTGAGAGACACTTCAGGGATATGAAATTGTCTACAGTGAAAATAGATAAATTAACTGATGTTTATGCTTGTGCTCATTTAAGCTCCAAAGATGACTTGTGCAAGAAGCAGCCACCTAAATTGTGGAAGAGGAAGAATCAAGATTAATTGAAACAGTAAATCAGTATTATGTGTGTGTGGGAGAATACATTTCCAGCGCATTTTTCACCAGCTCACCAAAACAGCACCGTTTAGCATGCTGATTTACAAATGGGAATGGAAATGACTAGGACATCAGACTGTTTCCCTGGGCTACCAAATTAGAGGATCCCTCTGAGAAAGTCACTCTGGCATTTGAGTGTAGAGTCAGGCTATCTGTGTTAGGTGAGGTCTCACTTTCCCCAGTTCTATTGGTGAGAAGCTACTCTGGCCAGTTGGACATGCCGGCCAGTGGCAAACGCAGGGCTCCCCAAAATACTATTTCACTGAGATAAGCCCTTGATGGTAGATGGATATTAACATTTGCTGTGCAGGCATTCCCCACTGTGTTTTTTCCCCTAAGAACTTAAGTTGATCTAATGGGCTTAATCTGTGTGCTTACTGCCTGTCCCATCTTACTAGAGTGTAGGCCCCATAAGGGCCAAGGGTTTGTCTGCTCCATGCCCTGCCCTATCACCTGCCCTTGACACACCTGGAACATCAGAGGTGCTGCAGGAGCATTTGTTGACTGAGTGATGGAGCCCAGCCCCTGCTGTGGGGACCTGCCCTGTCTGTTACTGTGCGCTGTCCAGCACACTGCTCTCACAGCAGAGCCCACATGCTTGGGTCAGGGCCAGTTTCATGATGTTACTCCACAGGCATTAAGGAATACATCTTGCTGGGAGCATTCACATTGGCTGAGAAAAGAAGAGAAGCCAGAGAAAAGAAGGCATGTGTTTTCTGATCCTCCTATCTTTCCACTGAGGTGGGTGCTAAGGTCAGGATGCTGATTTGTTCCAGTGGAGGAGCCCTGCCTTGCTAATATTCCTTCTGTGGGACAAGTGTGACAGCAGCCTTCTCGGTGGGCATAAGTAGACATGTCTGGCTCTGAGTGGTCTGGCTTTGGGAGGCCAGCTGTTTGTAGGAGCTGCCCAGCACCTGGAGACTGTGGTCTGGCAGGAAGCTGAGCTTGGCTAATCCTCTACCATTGGGATTGCTCCCACCAGGCTCATTGTTCTGGAAACCTGGATGGAGCCCTAGGTTATTTTTGGAAAATCTTGTTTGTTGCACCACATTTTATGCTGACGGAACAGGCACAGAGGATTGGATAATTTGCTCAAGGTTGTATGCCTGCCAACGTGGCCGATGTAAAGCCAGGTTTGACTCCTAGGACCATTGTCGTCCTACTGGCCCATCTGGCCCAGACCCCTCCAAGCTGCTAAGCAATCTAGGGAGGGACCCTGAACATGAGTACTGGGTTACCTCTGGAGGCCCTTGTGCCTGTGGTCTGGACTCACAGGTGGGCAATTGTCCTGCAGGAGGCAGGGAGAAATGGAAGGCAGTGGCTTTGTCAGGGTCCACCAAGGGCCCAGCATTCCTCATGCACCCTCTCGCTCCTGGTGTCCTTACAGCTGAGGCTCAGGCATGTGGCCTCTTGCCTGGACTCACACAGTGAGAGATGGTGGGCCAGGGTTGGTCTCACACCATTGTCTTGAGTGTCCTCTGCATAGGACCTGCCCCGCAGCACTACCATGGTCCTGTGGCAGTTCCCAGGGATGCTGCAGCTACTGAGGGTTTTCATGGCACTTGATCTCCTGTGCTGGTACTTCTGCTATCAGAGGCAGGCTTGGCTCACCTCCTGCCACCTGGGGATACCTTATGGTTCCAGCAGGGCCACTTTTTCCTCGGCCTTCCCCCCTGGACAGTGTCCAGGTGAGGCCACCACATGCACCTGTCTAGTTGTGACTGGCCTTTGGGATTTGAGGGGCATTGTCTCAGCCAGCTTTGACATCTCTGGGGATGAGGACTTCTGGCGTGAGAACAGGACCATGAACCAGCTCTTCCACTGAAGAAACCAGCCCGTAGCACAGAGGTGGGGTCCAAATGTTAATGGAGCAAGGCACACATATGGGTCATATGCACACACATAGACATGGAGATGGATGCCCTGAAAACAAACACGTGCTTAGGTTTTGTGCATGCCAGTTGCCCCATGTGTGTGCTCATGGTTAGACATGCACCCACACAGGCAAACAGACATGCAGAGAAGTGGCGTTGCAAAGAAATAATCTTATTTGGCTCCCATATACGTTGACCTCTGATTCCTTCCCTGTGGAAATAAATCATACTTTAATGAGTGATTGAGCCAAATGTGGCTGAACTCAGATCACAGGAGTGGTGTTGGCTGGGGAGACACCCCAGTGCCCAGGCCCTAGCACACTAGTTGCCTCTACAGTGCCAGGTCACGCTTTTGCCCAGGGACTGCTGCTGAGACCTCCGCCCTTCAGCCACCTCCTCCATGCCCTGTGCCCTCCATGCCACCCTGTGTGCCTGCCATGTGGAGTTCTGGTGCCATTTCTCACACTCTTCAAAGAGGATCTGTGTTCTCATTGTGTGTTCTTGCCCCAAGGCCAGTAGATCTGTGTGAGTCAGCATACTGGTTCCAGCAGGTCTGGCAGAGTCCCTGGGTGAGCCGCTATACTGTTCTGCCTCAGTTTTACTTATTTTAAGAAGGAAAAAATGACCTTACATGGGAGGGTTTGTGGTGAAAAATAAACTGAAATAGTTATGCAGAGAATCATAAATGCTTGAGAGGCTGTAGCTCTCAGGAAATGGGTGCTGTTTGTTGGAGAGGCTGGCCATTCTTCTTTTGCCCCCATCCTGATCCCTTCCTCTGCTCTGTGTCCTGCCTTGGATGTGGAAGGGCAATCCTTCTCACATGCTCCCTGGGGTACACTTGCTGTTAGCATCCAGATGAGTTTGATCAACAGGGGACACTGATAGGTGAAGGTGTGAGGAGAGAGGGTTGGGGCATCTCTTTCCTTTCTCCTCCCTGCTGGGGTCTGTTTCTGGGTGCCTGCTCATGCTGCCCCTCACTCAGCCCTGAGGAATGCCATGGCCCTGCTGCAGATGGCTCCCAAGGGCCATGTCCTGTATACCCTTAGTCCCACCCAGGCCTCAGTCACTTGTGCTTTATGTGAGCCCCTGGGATAACTTGTACTTCTGTCTGGAAAAGGGCACTAGTCTTGCCCAGTCTTGCACTAGTCTTGGGAGCCCTGGCAGGTGGGCTGGGGTCTGACAAGAGGGCTAGTCCACAAAGCAGTGGGCCCACTGTATGGGTCAGAGAGGAGAAATGGCATTTGCTGAGTTCCCACAGAGTTCTGGGGATCGCAGTAGGGACATTACCTGATTTACTACTCACACTAAGCCAGGATGTGGGTGTTATTGTACTTTCCTTGCATGCATAGGTGGGGCCATGAGAAGTGGGTGACTGCCAGACTCAGCAGCACAGAACTGGAGGCCAGATCCTCCCGCCATGGCCCTCACCTGTGCAGGGTCCTGTACAGGGAGGGACTGGCTGTTGTCCCTGGGACACAGCATGTGGTGAGCCATGGAGAGGTGTCAGCCCTGTCTGGCCCAGCTGCCTCACCTGAGAGGAAGTCAGATCCTGTTTGGGGAGATCTATCTTTGCTGAAATACCTCTGCTGGGATTTTCACGTGGCCGTTCTTGTTTTGATCAGTCTCGCCATAGAGCAAATCCAGTTGCTATTTTCCTGGCAGCCTTCAGATCTTCCTGTGCCCTAGGCTCAGCCCTGTGCAACCAGACAAGCCCCTCAGCACATGGGATAGATGTCCCCAGGCAGGAGACACGACAAGTTTGGGGCACCTGTGGGGCTGCAGGGAAGGAGCCCTGCCCACAACACAGCTCCTCCATCCTTTAGCTGCAAGGTGTGCCTCTTCCCATACACTGGAAAGATCCAAGACGCCTTCCAGAGAGGCACTTCCAACATGGGTGACACCAAACAAGTGAACAAGACATGTAGGTGCAGAGAAAATAAGACAGACTCAGCATGAGAAGGTCCACACACAAAGAACATACCACAGGTCCTGTCTAGGAACTTCCCCCCTCCCCCCCAAAAGAGGGAAAATGCCTGGAATTCATTTGCAACCAAGGGGTTCTCCCAGGCTGTTTCAGCAGTGGCTCCTGGAGTGTGGGATCATGAGCTGACATTTCTCCAGGGTCCGGCCTGAGAGAGCAGAACTTTGCATTTCCTGGCCTCATGGAGTCAAAGAGACTGCTGGCAAGGCACTGGCTCCATTACCTCTGCTCATTTCCCCTTCCTCTTTGTATGGGGTTTGTTGGTAGCTGTTTGTCTGCAGTAACTGAGGCTAAGCCTGGAGGAGACTCCCAGAGGTCAGGCAAGGCCCTGGCCATAGTTGGCCCCTGCATCACAAGGAATAGAAGCGTCTGATGTTGAGACCTTGCCTCTCTGGCAGTGCAGCCTCTACTGGCCACCTGTTCCTGCTTCTCACAGGTTGGGTTTGTAATGACGAGGGGTGGGAGAGAGCAAGAAGATGAACTGAATTCACAGATTATGAAGAAATTGTGACAGGGGTTGGCATTTCTGTTTTTATAATCCTCAGTCAGAATGTACCTCTCTAAGCTAGGCATGGGATTTCTGGTCTGTGTCTGTGGTGCTAGCAGGCCTCAATGACATGGGCTGGACATGGCTGGGCAGTGACAGATGTCTGAGGTGTGCTGGGTCCCACAGGGGCAGGTCTGCAGAGAGGGTGATCTTGGTGCTGGTCACAGTGTCCAGGGAGTAAAAGCCTGGCAGCTCTCCTGTGAGTCCCCGTGGATGGTACTGCCCCTGCAGCATCCCATGAAAGAATCAGCCTGCCTTTCCTGGAACAGGCCTTATCACATCGCACAGAGCCCAGATGGTTCTGCCCGGACAGTGGGCTCCACAGAAGAGCCTTCCTCTGCAGAGCTATGCCTTGGGACTGGGCCTTCCTGGTCCCCATACAAGCAGGAAGGGGCAGGGTAAGCAGATGGTGCTGGACTCTGAGCCCCCATGCCCATTTTAGGCAGACCCATACCAGTTTATCTTGTTTCATATGCGCTGTTTCCTTTTCAGACTTCATTTGGAAAAGAAGTTCACAGCTGAAAGTGCCTGGGAGCACTGAGGACCTCACAGCAAGCCTGCTAACTTGTTCTTTGGCAGAATGCTGTGGATGTCACTTCTCCCACATGGCTTCTGTGCATTACGGAGGCAGCAAACAAGCAGCATGGCATCTGCGGAAGGACCTGGGATGCAGAAGGCTGGTGCTCTCAGTCTGTGCTGGCCTTCCCTGACCTCTCATCTTCCCACCCTCTCCTTTCTCATAGCCCCACAGAGGAATGGACTGACAGAGAGTTAGGGAGCCCCCTCTTGGGCCAGTCACAACATGAGGGCGTGGACAGCCACAGGTTGGGATTAGAGGATTGTGAGGAACCTCTGTTAGAGGACCTTTGAAGCCCCATCTGTGGATAAATGTGGAAAAAATTGTTTCATGAGTTTGATGATCATGTCAGAATCATTTTTCTGGGTAGCCAAATGTGTTCACATTCACAGCTTACTATAAAATATAGGCATCAGGAGACAGGCCCTTTTATATTTGTGAATATTTTTGTATCATCTTGTGACAGCCTCATAAATATTGTTGAAGGATGGCCACTTGACTCTGAAACATTCTTGCCACCGTGGTAAATGGCCTGTTTCCGGTAAGCATGGACAGCAGCACATGGGGTGTCTGCACAGGTAGGGTGAGCTCTCGCTTTCAGGTGGGTGGGCAGGGGTGCTCCCTGGGGGTGGGGGCTGGGATGCTCAGTCCCCAGAAAAGGAGGGTCCGGGCTGTTCCAATGTTCGGCCAGAGCAACTGGATGGCCAGAGGTGTGCTCTGAAGGGTGGGGGCCCACCTTTTGCCCATGTTATCCCCATCCTCTAGGATATCTTGCAGTACCAGGCTATTCCTGTCTTCATCTGACAGAGGAAGCAAGGTATGGAAAGTTCGGTGTCAGGCCTTGGTGCCCCAGCGTGAGAGGCAAGTTGGAGTTTAGCCAATGCCAGGCTACCCTTGGGTCTCAGTGCCATTCAAGAGACTGCTGATGTCCAGGGAGCAGAGAACCAGGCTGCTGCCTTGACTCCAAAGGGTAAGTCTCCACAGGGCACTGAGCTACATTGTAAGGCCTCCCTGCCTGGATACAGAGCCCCAAGCCTGAGCCACGGCTGTAAGCTTTTGTAGCTGTGGTCACTTGTGCTCTCCTCATGGAGTTACTGGATGAAACAATTGATTCATGCACATTTAGACCATGATTGGCAAATGGGAACAGTTCACTGTGGTCACCGGCTACTGCTGCTGTTGTTAGTGGAACACCTGCTGTGTTCTTCTGGTGTCCTCTGTGGCCTTGCAGATATCCTGAAGGGTCTGACTCACTCAGGCTCACTTGGTCCCGTCTTTTCTGTTCTGATTGTCATCTGGTGTCTGACCACTATCTGCATGCTTATGCAGGGTGGGCTGGAGCTTCACATCCATGATTTCATTTAATTTCCCCGGACACCCACTCTGTTATTCCTTTTTCACATGAATAAACTGAAGATCAGAGAGATTGGGGAGCTTTCTTAAAGTCACAGAATTTGAATGTGTGTCCTATTTTCCTTAAAAGCTGTATAGTTACTGTATTTTATTGTAGTGCACTGTCCCATATTGCATTGCATGGCCTCCCATGCTCACGGTATGAGCTAGGAACTTTTTGAATTGATATGACCTGAGGTCCCATTCCATGAATGTCAAAGTAGTATATCAGTGACCATCCGGATTGTTGGGTGCAGAATGAAAGGGAAACTTTAGGGCACACAATAAGCATGCCATGGCGTTCTGGAATTTTCCTTGGTGTTAGAGACTGATTTTGGGGGTCTCACGGTGCCAGGTCCTGCCATGACTGGCTCACATGTGCCTGGAAGAAATAAGCCCTGGTGATCATGAGAAAAGAAAATGATTTTGTGATTATTAACCTCACCATGTCCTCCTGGGCTATCCTCTGTCAGGTAGAATCTAATAGCTCTCTGGAGGAATGGGGGGGTGGGGTTGATTAACATCCCTTGGCCGGGGACATGTATACATCTGCATTTACCTGGGTACTGTTGCAAAAGTGGGGTCCAAGAGTAGTGATGATTTGTGGGATGCTGCCTGTTACATGTCTGGTGGCAGGAAAGCCAACCTCTCCCAGGAGGAGGGTTGAGCTCTCCAGGAGATGGTAGCTCTTCTCTTTGGTGCACCTCTCTTCATGGGACCACCCCTGAGGACAGGCCTGGGTACCCTTCATCCTTCTCTTTCCTGTCTAGCCCTTTTTGCCTTGCAGCAAAGATTTTTGCTTCTGTGTTCAAAATTCTGGATTCTAGACCCAGCTATGCCTTGCCCACTGCCCCACCATTGGGCTGGCCAGGGAATTCTGTCTCCTCCTTGGGCCCAGCAGTCCCCTCCTACCCTGTTTGGGAGAACCCTTGATATCTGACAGCTTTTCCCTGGGTGCCCTCACTCTCTGGCCTTACGTGGGCTCCCTAGAGGCTCCACTGGATCTGCTTCTTATTGCCTCTCCACCTGTTTCCTGTTGTCACCCCAGGCCCATCTCACTGCTCTCGCCACTCTGACCTTTTCTCTGTCACTCACATGTGTAGGTGCACAAGCTCTGTCCTCAGGGCCTTTGCTCTCCCCACCCCCCGCCTTAGAAGACCCCTTGCATTCTCACACTATTGTTCAATTTCCTGCTCAATATCACCTTGTGAAGCTTTGATCTACAAAAGCCTCTGTCACTTTCCTCCCCTGCATTTTTAAATTACTACCTGGCAGGAAATAATATATTTCCTTGTTTTCCATCTGTCTTTTCAGCCACCAGACACCCCCTGCTCTGCCCGCTGTGGCTTGGCCCAGCATCGGGGGGTGTGCCGAGGCCACTGCTGTTGGAGAAACAGAGACAGGAGCCCAGACCCCTGACGGCAGAACAGAGACAGGAAGCTCTGGAATTCTTGGGGACTTGGGACAGGCACATCTCTCAGGGAAGGTCTTTGGTCTTTGAGCCCTCAGGAATCCACTCTGGGTCAACTCTCCATGGGCCCTGGATGTGCATGGTCTCCCCCAAAGGGTCAGAATGATGGTGGGGCTCAGAGAGATGCAGGGCTTGCCTGAGTTCTTCACTTACGCCACTTTCCCCCTTTATCAGGCCCCCAAGATACAACAGTATGGGGCAACTCCCTGCACTCCCAGGTTCAGCTCCTGCTGGCTGGGTCCTCATGGCATCTCATTTATTCAGTGAATGCTTGCTGATAACATAGGGCCAATGGCTAGGAACACAGATGTGACACTGTTGTCAGGAAGGATGGACAGGAATTAACAGAGCAAAGAGAGGAAGGAGAACAAAGCTGAGAGGAAGAGACATTCCCTCTTCAGTGCTTATCACCACGCTCCAGCTCAAACCCAAGATTCCTGGGAAGACATGTACCCTGAGTGTGGGTGAGCTCATCCTCACTCTAATTGGCATTGTGTGGAGGTAGTGTCAATGCACATCTTAACTACAGAAAAAGTTCCTGGAGAAGAAAGTTGTTGGGGGTAAAGCTTGGATAGTGCTCTAGTTAGCTATGGCTGCATAACAAATACCCCCAAAATGTAACTTAAAATGATCAGTTTTTTTAAAAAAGGATTTTATTTATTTATTAGTTAGAGAGCGAGCACAGGCAGACAGAGAGGCAGGCAGAGGCAGAGGGAGAAGCAGCCTCCCTGCTGAGCAAGGAGCCCGATGTGGGACTCGATCCCAGGATGCTGGGACCATGACCTGAGCCGAAGGTAGCCGCTTAACCAACTGAGCCACCCAGGCGTCCCTAAAATTACCAGTTTTTAAAAAAAAATTTATTTAAATTCAATTTAGTTAAGATACACTTTATTATTACTTTCAGGGGTAGAATTTAGTTATTCATCGGTTGCATGTAACCCTGTGCTCATTACATTAAGTGCCCCCCTTAATGTCCATCACCCACCCAAATCCCCTCCAGCAGCTCTGTTTGTTTCCTATAGTTAAGAGTTTTTTATGGTTTGCTTCCCTTTTAATTTTCATCTTATTTTATTTTTCCCTCCCTTCCCCTATGTTCATCTGTTTTGTTTCTTAAATTCCACATATAAGTGAAATGATATGGTATTTGTCTTTCTCTGATTAACTTATTTTGCTTAGCATAATACCCTATAGTTCCATCCATATCATTACAAATGGCAGGAATTCATTCTATTTGATAGCTGAGTAATATTCCATTATATATACCACATCTTCTTTATCCATTCATCTGTTGAAGGACATCTGGTTTCTTTCTGTAGTTTGGCTATTGTGGACATTGCTGTTATAAACATTGGGGTACATGTATCCCTTCAAATCATTATGTTTGTTTCCTTTGGGTAAATACAAAGTAATGAAACTGGTCATATGGTAACTCTACTTTTAACTTGTTGAGGAACCTGCATACTATTTTCCAGTGTGGCTGCTCCAGCTTGCATTCCTACCAACAGTGTAAGAGGATTCTCCTTTCTCTGCATGCTCACCAACATCTGCTATTTCCTTATTTGTTCATTTTAGCCACTCTGACTGCTGTGAGGTGGCATCTCATTGTAGTTTTGATTTTTATTTTCCTGATGGCAAGTGACATTGAGCATTTCTCCTTGTGTCTGTGGGTCATTTGTATGTCTTCTTTGGAGAAATGTCTGTTCATGTCTTCTGCCCATTTCTTGACTGGATTCACGTTTTTGTGTGTGTTGATTTTGCTAAGTTCTTTCAGGATATTGGATACTAGCCCTTTATCTGATAAGACATTTGAAAATATCTTCTCCCATTCCATAGGTTGTCTTTTGGCTTTATTGAATGTTTACCTTTACTGTGAAAAAGGTTTTTATCTTGATGAAATTCCAATAGTTCATTTTTGCTTCTGTTTCCTTTGCTTTTGGGGACGTGTCTATAAGAAGTTGCTGGGGTCAAGGTCAAAGAGGTTGCTGCCTGTGTTCTACTCAAGGATTTTGATGGAGTCCTGTTTCACATTGAGGTCTTTTGTCCATTTTGAGTTTTTTTTTAAGATTTTATTTATTTATTTGAAAGAGAGAGATCACAAGTAGGCAGAGAGGCAGGCAGGGAGAGAGAGGGAAGCAGGCTCCCCGCTGAGCAGAGAGCCTGATTCGGGGCTCCATCCCAAGACCCTGAGATTATGACCTGAGTTGAGGGCAGAGGCTTAAGGCACTGAGCCACCCAGGCACCCCTTGAGTTTATTTTTTGGTGTGGTGTAAGAAAGCCTTTAATATACTCTTAAGCTCTACATTCTTACACACATGGACTCACACTCACTCTCACATACTCTCATACTTGCCTGAAGAAAACCCCTTCCATTCAGTGGTGGAAGCACACCTGCTCTCTACTTCCCATGTACAGGATACAGCTGTACATTGGGAGCACCTGGGAGCTTTTTAGAACTTTAGCAACTTTTTAGAATTAATATCCTCAAGTGTACAGAAATGTACCCACCACCTGGCTTCAAAAATTGCTATGATTTTGTCACTTTTGATTAACAATAATTATTTTTTCCTGAGTATTTGACAATTTATCTCTACCCACCCTATGTTTCTCTCCATCACTCCTCCCCATTATGGATTCAGATTTTAAATTATTGTTTGCTTTATAATACATTATAATCATTCTTTTTGATATTCACATTATGCCAAGTTTATCTAGCAGCAGCCCCTTCAAGGTGCCTTCTGAGTCCTTTTGACTGAAGCATTTCCTTTGCTTTGGCCAGAAAAAGCATGCCAGTATCACCTGTTCTTTCCCTGGCTCAGCTCCAGAGCCAGTCATTTCTCCAAGAAGCTCTGGCTTCTGTTGGTGAGGGGGTATTTAGAAACCAAAAACTGCACTCTGGGTGTGATCATTCCTGCTGGAATATCAGTTGCTAGGCCCTTTCAGTTGGTAGAGGTGGTAAACATTATTTTTTAAATATTTTATTTATTTGTCAGAGAGAGAGAAAGAGAGAGAGAGACTGAGTAAACAGAAGGAGGGGCATGCAGAGGGAGAAGCAAGCTTCCTGCTGAACAGGGAGCCTGCTACGGAACTTGATCCCAGGATTGCGGGATCATGACTTGAGCCCAGGGCAGATGCTTAACTGACTGAGTTTCCTGGGCATCCCAGGAAACTTGAACTGTGAGTTTGTATTAATATTTTATAAATATGGGGCGCCTGGGTGGCTCAGTGGGTTAAAGCCTCTGCCTTCAGCTCAGGTCATGATCCCAGGGTCCTGGGATCGAGCCCCGCATCGGGCTCTCTGCTCGGCGGGGAGCCTGCTTCGCTTCCTCTCTCTCTGCTTGCCTCTCTGCCTACTTGTGATCTCTCTCTGTCAAATAAATAAATAAAAATTAAAAAAAAATATTTTATAAATATTTAAGTTATTTATTTATTTGAGAGAAAGAGAGAGAGAGGAGCAGAGGGGGAAGGAGGGAAAGAAACTCAAGCAGACTCTGCGTTGAGTGTGGAGCCCTACATGGGGCTTGATTCCATGACCCTGAGATCATGACCTGAGCCAAAACCAGGAGTTGGATGCCTAACCAACTGAGCCACCCATGTGCCCTTGTATTAATATTTTAAATTCCATTTTTACATTGCAGATTTTTTAAAAAGATTTTATTTATTTATTTGTCAGATAAAGAGAGAGCGCAGGAGCGAGCACAGGCGGACAGAGTGGCAGGCAGAGGCAGAGGGAGAAGCAGGCTCACTGCTGAGCAAGGAGCCTGATGTGAGACTCGATCCCAGAATGCTGGGATCATGACCTGAGCTGAAGGCAGCCGCTTAACCAACTGAGCCACCCAGGCGTCCCTACATTGCAGGTTTTTGACTTAATTTTATACTTGCATCTTTTTTCTCTTACAGTGAAAAATTTGATTTCTAACTGCCTTAGCTGTATTAACACAAATGTCTCCCTTTGTTTCACACTCTAGTCTTGGCCCTGTTTGCCTCAAAGTCAATGCTGTTCATTGACTGCCCATTGCTCACTCTGCCACTGGGGCCCCCTAGAGGACGGAGAATGCCATCTCCCTCCAACCCAGAACCTGTGGCCTACCCAAGTTGAGACCACAAGATTTTGCGGCTCATTGTGAGAAAAGTGACAAGTCTGGAGATGGGGGCCATAATGAAAGTTGAACCATGGAGGACTTACAAAGTCTCTAGTCTGTAGTCTTCAGTCAAAGACACCGCTATTCTGAATCACAATTTAACATGTCTGCAGAAGTGAGAACATCACAACTATGTACTCTTGTCATTCTTTGAACTACTAAAACTTGTATCATTCTTCAATAGCTCATATTACTTTTTATGCTGACACTGAAAAACCTACAAGATTGTCATAAGCCTTGGAATCGTGAGGTCAATGTGCAGCTGAGAAGAGGGTGACCCATGTGGGGCAGTCTCCAGGAACCGAGAATGGTTTCTATTCCTTCTACAACCTGTTGACAAGGCCCTGTGATACCTTCATGTGTGATTAGCTCACTTATTCTCTAATTTAAAATGTACCTAGGATGTGATGTTTCCATAATGTTCCATAATGTTCCATAATGTTGATCTGATCACATGAGCACTCCCTCACTGCAGCTTGTTGAGTACGTGCATACCTAGTGGTGGTCAAAACAAGACACCACCCTCATAGTTGGAGGCATCTTCATGCAATTAGTGGCTGATGATACAAAGTAACTGGAACTGGAATAGAGAGAGCCATCTGGGCTGCAGGGGTACAAAGGAAGGCAGTCTAGAGGGTCAGGACTGCTTTATGCTTACACTAATTTAGAGGATGAGCAGAAGCTGGCCAGGATGGAAGGGAGGGGACTAGTGGAGGGGACGGTAGAAGGGAATGCTAGGGAGGGAAAACAGCATGGTCTCTGCAGGGGTGATACTGTTTGGGCTTCTGGTGTGATGCTGAGTCAGATTTGTAGGGAGTGCCTGAGTGGGTTGGTGGCCCCTCACTTCTACTGCATGAATCCTGCTAGCCACCCTTCCCCCCCACCTGCTTGTTTGTAAAACAAGTTTACAAAGTTGTTTGTAAAACTCCAGAGCAAGGAACAGGATGAGAAAGTCTCAGACAGGTGACCTACTGGCACAAGATGTACAAGGAGCTGACACAGGGCTGAGCACATGTCTAACACTCAGCAGACATTCCAGCTGTGACTGGCAGGGCCAAGCCTCTTTGGGATGAAACAGTGAGGCTGCTGTGGTTGGCCAGTTTAAACTTTAACTGAGTTTGTATTTGCTAGGGTCATAGGGTCCAGCTGAGGGAGGAGTCACAGAAGCCAGCTTGTCCTGCCAGACCTGGAACACAGTGGTTATTATGGTAGATAGGGGCTGAAAGCTCTGCCCTTTCCACTACAGAACATGTCGAGTTCCAGCCACTGGCCTCCGAGGTGTTCGTCAGGTGGGTGCAGTCAGTAGCACACATACATTTCTGACAAATCATCTGCCTCCCCTCTGAACCCTGACAGGTCCTAGGGAGAATGCAGTCCTGGCCAGGTGTGAAGCACAGTTTTATCTCCCAGAGTAAAGTAAATCGCTCTTTATTGGTTACCTGGAAGACTCTGGATTGTATTTGTGCCAGGTTTGGTGGTAGAGCCAGTCAGGAGAGATATTTCTTATTTTAGTTGGATTCCAGAGACAGAATTTGTTTTAAATGGGAAGCTGGTATTGGATGAGGAGAGCTGTGCAAATCAGTGAGAAAAATAGGACTGTTTAAGAAGTGAGTAGGCACAACTGTACAGATGTCTGGGGGAAAGGAGAATTTATCTACCTTCTATCAAAGTAAGTTTTGGACAAACCAAGGCATTAAAAAGAAAATATAAAACCATAAAGATTTTTTTTGTAATCTTATTTAAGGAAAGCTTTTCTAAGCATGAAAACCACAAAACCATAAATAAAAAGTGATAGATTCAACTATAAGACAGTTAAAAAATGTTCTATATTGAAAACTAGAAATAAAAAATGTCAAGAGGCAAACACAGACTAAGGTAGATATTTACATAAAAAGTACTCATATCCTTACTAGAAGGGTTCCTACAATAACCCAAAGAAAAGTAGCAAAGGCTATGAGCACACAGAAAAAAGCTTTGCAGGAAAGCAAAAGCAAATAGCTCTTAAACCACCACCACCAACAAAAAAATTTCAACCTTACTCTTCCCTTCTAATGAGAGAAATATAATTAAAAGTCTAATGAACTACCATTTCCAACTACTAGGTGGTCAAGGAGCATAGTCCCTGTTGGTAAGCTTGTGGGGTGATGGGCATTTTCATACATTGGTGAAGGGAGTATAAAATTGATACAGTGTCTATGGAAGGCACTTGGCTATATCTGCCAAGGTGGAAAGTTCGCAGAAATTATCTTACAGCCATACAATCAATCATGGGAGTGGCATTTGTCCCAGGATGTGTACTGCTGTACTGTTAGCAGTTGCAATACATTTGAACATCTCACTGTCTATCAGTAAGGCACCAATTAAGTATATTCTGATATATTCAAGTACAGAATATAACTAAAAGTGCAAGGAAACTTGCTAACTGTGGATGTGTATTGATTTCCAAATGAAAAATGTGAGATGAGGAGAGAGTGCTGTGTGTCACTTGGAGTATAAAATTGATACAGTGTCTATGGAAGGCACTTGGCTATATCTGTCAAGGTGGAAAGTGCATAGAAATTA
This sequence comes from Taxidea taxus jeffersonii, assembly GCA_003697995.1. NCBI lineage: Eukaryota > Metazoa > Chordata > Mammalia > Carnivora > Mustelidae > Taxidea > Taxidea taxus. The sequence continues at coordinate 22,219 of ML103169.1, forward strand.
TCTTACAGCCATACTATCAGCCATGGGAGTGAAATTTGTCCCATGATGTGCTCTCAATACTGTTAGCAGTTGCAATATCCTTGAACACCTCACTGTTTACCAATAAGGCACCAATTAAATATATTGTGATATATCCAGGTACAGAATATAACTAAAAGTACAAGGAAGCTATAAACACTGGGGTGCATGTGCCCCTTAGGAACACTACATTTGTGTCTTGGGGTAAATACCCAGTAATGCAATTGCTGGGTCAAAAGATAGCTCTATTTTCAACTTTTTGAGGAACCTCCATACTATTTTCCAGAGTGGTTGCACCATCTTGCATTCCCAGCAGCAGTGTAAGAGGGTTCCCCTTTCTCTGCATCCCTGCCAACATCTCCTGACTTGTTAATTTTAGGCATTCTGGCTGGCGTGAGGTGGTATCTCACTGTGGTTTTGATTTGTATTTCCTTGACACCAAGTGATGTGGAGCACTTTTTCATGTGTCTTTTGGCCATTTGGATGTCTTCTTTGCAAAAATGTCTGTTCATGTCCTCTGTCCATTTCTTGATTGGATTATTTGTTCTTTGGGTGTTGAGTTTGATAAGTTCTTTATAGATTTTGGATACTAGCATTTATCTGATATATCATTTGCAAATATCTTCTCCCATTCTGTCTTTTGGTTTGTTGACTCTTCCCTTTGTTGTGCAAACCCTTTTTATCTTGATGAAATCCCAAGAGTTCATTTTTGCCCTTGCTTCCCTTGCTTTTGGTGATGTTTCCAGGAAGAAGTTTCTGTGGCTGAGGTCAAAGAGGTTGCTGCCTGTGTTTGCCTCAAGGATTTTGTTGGATTCCTGTCTCACATTGAGGTCTTTCATTCATTTTGAGTCTATTTTTGTGTGTGCTATAAAGAAATGGTCCAGTTTCATTCTTCTGCATTTGGCTGTCCAATGCTCACGACACCATTTTTTGAAGAGACTATCTTTTTTCCATTGGACATTCTTTCCTGCTTTGTCAAAGATTAGTTGACCATAGAGTTGAGGGTCCATTTCTGGGCTCTCTATTCTGTTCCATTGTTCTATGTACCTGTTTTTGTTTCAGTACCATACTGTCTTGATGATTACAAGTAATCATCTCTTTGTAATAGAGATCTCTTTGTAATAGCTCTTTGTAATAGAGCTTGAAGCCTGGAATTGTGATGTTGCCAGCTTTGTTTTTTGTTGTTGTTATTGTTTTTTTTTTCTTTCAAGATTCCTCTGGTTATATGGGGTCTTTTCTGGTTCCATATAAATTTTAGGATTATTTTTTCCATTTCCTTGAAAAAAGTTAATGGTGTTTTGATAGGGATTGCATTAAATGTGTAGATTGCTCTAGGTAGTATAGACATTTTCACAATATTTGTTCCTCCAATCCTTAAGCATGGAATGTTTTTCCATTACATTGTCTCTTCCTCAATTTTTTTTCATGAATATTCTATAGTTTTCTGAGTACAGATTCTTTGCCTCTTTTGTTAGATTTATTCCTAGGTATCTTCATGGTTTTGCATGCAATTGTAAATGGGATTGACTCCTTAATTTCTTTTTCTTCTGTCTTGTTGTTATATAGAAATGTAACTGATTTCTGTGCATTGATTTTATATCCTGACATTTTACTAAATTCCTTGAATGAGTTCTAGTAGTTCTAGACTTTTGTTTTTTTCACCGGAAGTATCATATCATCTGCAAAGAGTGAGAGTTTGACTTCTTTGTAGATCTGGACGACTTTATTTCTTTTTTTTTGTCTGATTGCTGAGGCTAGGACTTCTAGTATTATGTTGATTAGCCATGGTGATAGTGGACATCCCTGCCATATTCCTGACTTTAGGGGAAAAGCTCTCAGTTTTTCCCCGTTAAGAAAGATATTCACTGTGGGCTTTTCATAGAAGGCTTCTTTGATATTGAGGTATGTACCCTCCATCCCTACACTGTGAAGAGTTTTGATCAAGAAAGGATGCTGCAGTTTGTCAAATGCTTTTTCTGAATCTTTTGAGAGTATCATATGGATCCTATTCTTTGTTTTACATGTGTTGTATCACATTGATTGATTTGCAGTTGTTGAACCAATGTTGCATCCCAGGAATAAATCCCACTTGATTTTGATGAGTAATCCTTTTAATGGACTGTTGGATCCTATTGGCTATTGATGAATATTGATCCATATTCATCAGGGATATTGGCCTGTAATTCTCCTTTTTGATGGGGTCTTTGTCTGGTTTTGATCGAAGTAATGGCTGGCCTCATAAAATGAGTTTGGAAGTTTTTCTTTCATTTTTATTTCTTGGAACAGTTTCAGGAGAATAGGTATTAATTCTTCTTTAAATGTTTGGTAGAATTTCCTGGGAAGCCATCCAGCCCTGTGCTCTTGTTTGTTGCGAGATTTTTGATTCTGCTTCAATTTCTTTACTGGTTTTGGGTCTCTTCATGCTTTCTATTTCTTCCTGGTTCAGTTTTTGTAGTTTAAACATCTCTAGGATTGCATCCATTTCTTCCAGATTGTCAAATTTGCTGGCATATAGTTGTGCATAATATGTTCTTATAATTGTTTGTATTTCTTTGGTGTTGGTTGTGATCTCTCCTCTTTCATTCATGATTTTGTTTATTTGGGTCCTTTCTCTTTTCTTTTTGATAAGTCTGGACAGGGGTTTAGCAATCTTATTAATTCTTTCAAAGAAATAGCTCCTAGTTTTGTTCTACTCTTCTTTTGGTTTCTATTTCATTGATTTCTGCTCAGATCTTTATTATTTCTCTTCTCCTGCTGGGTTTAGGCTTTATTTGTTGTTCTTTCTCCAGATCCTTTAGGTGTAGGGTTAGGTTCTGTATTTGAGAACTTTCTTGTTTCTTGATAAAAGCTTGTAATGCTAAATAATTTCTTCTTAGGACCGCTTTTGCTGCATCACAAAGATATTGAACTGTTGGGTTTTCATGATTTTTTAAGTTCTTCTTTAATTTCCTGATTGACCCATCCATTCTTTTTTTTAAAGATTTTATTTATTTGACAGAGTTCACAAGTAGGCAGAGAGGCAGGCAGAAAGAGAGGGGGGAAGCAGGCTCCCCACTGAGCAGGGATCCCAATGTGGGACTCCATCCCAGGGCCCTGAGATCATGACCTGAGCTGAAGTCAGAGGCTTTAATCCCCTGAGCCACCCAGGCACCCATGATCCATCCATTCTTTACTAGGCTGCTCTTTAGCCTCCATGTATTTGAGTTATTTCCAACTTTCTTCTTGTGGTTGAATTCTAGTTTCAAGGCATTGTAGTCTGAAAATATTCAGGGACTGATACCCATATTTCAGTACCAGTTGAAACCTGATTTATGACTCAGGATGTGATCTATTCTGGAGAATGTTCCATATGCACTAGAGGAGAATGTGTATCCTGTTGCTTTGGGATGGAATGTTCTGACTATATCTGTGATGCCCACCTAGTCCAGTGTGTCATTTAGAGGATTTATTTCCTTGTTGATCTTTTGCTTAGATGGTCTGTCCATTTCAGCGAGTGGGTTTTTAAAGTACCCTACTATTGTATTGTTGTCAATATGTTCCTTTGATTTTGTTATTAATTGGCTTATATAATTGGCTATTCCTATGTTAGGGGCTTAGATATTTAAAATTATTAGAACTTGTTGGGTAGACCCTTTAAGTTTGATGTAGTGTCCTTCCTCATCTCTTATTATAGTCTTTGGCTTAAAATCCAATTTATCTGATATAGGGATTGGCAACCTAGCTTTCTTTTGGTGTCCAATGGCATGGTCAATTGTTTTCCATGCCCTCACTTTAAATCTGGAGGAGTTTTTGTGTCTAAAATGAGTCTATTGAAGACAGCATATCAATGGGTCTTTTTTTTTTAAAATCCAATCTAATACCCTGTGTCTTTAGATTGGGGCATTTAAGCCATTTACATTCATGGCAACTATCAAAAGATATGAATTTAGTGCCATTATATTATCTGTAAGGTGACTTTCTGTATATTGTCTCTGTTGTTTCTTGTCTCTTTACTTTTAGGCTCTCTCTTTGCTTAGAGGACCTCTTTCAACATTTCCTATAGGGCTGCTTTGGTGTCCCCTAATTCTTTTAGTTTTTGTTTTTCCTGGAAGCTTTTTATCTCTCCATTTTAAAAATGATTTATTTTTATTTTTTAAGATTTTATTTATTTATTTGTCAGAGAGAGAGAGAGTGTGTGTTTGCAAAAAGCAGGCAGAGTGGCAGGCAGAGGCAGAGAGAGAAGCAGGCTCCCCACGAAGCAAGGAGCTGGATGTGGGACTTGATCCCAGGACCTTAGGATCATGACCTGAGCTGAAGGCAGTGGCTTAACCCCCTGAGCCATTCAGGCGTTCCCATCTCTCCATTTTTGATGACAGCCTAACTGGATATAGTATTCTTGGATGCATAGTTTTTCATTTAGTGCTCTAAATATATCATGCCAGTCCTTTCTGGCCTGCCAGGTCTCTGTGGCTAGGTCTGCTGCCAATCTAATGTTTCTCCTTTTGTAGGTTACTGACCTCTCATCCCAAGCTGCTTTCAGGATTTTCTCTTTGTCTCTGAGATTTTTAAGTTTTACTATTAGATGATGGGGTGTGGACCTATTTTTATTAATTTTGAGGGGATTCTCTGTGCCTCCTAGATTTTGATGCCTGTTTGCTTCCTCAAATTAGGGAAGTTCTCCACTATAATTTGCTCCAGTATATCTACTGACCCCCTCTCTCTTTCTTCTTCTTCTGGGATCCCAATTATTCTAATATTGTTTTGTCTTGTAGTATCACTTATCTCTTGAATTCTCCTTTCGTGGTCCAGTAGTTGTTTGTCTCTATTTGCTTAACTTCTTTATTCTCCATCATTTGGTCTTCTATATCACTAATTCTCTCTTCTGCCTCACTTATCCTAGCAGTAAGAGCCTCCATTTTTCATTGCATCTCATTAATGGCTTTTTTGATTTCAACTCAGTTAAGCTTTAGTTGTTTTATTTCTCCAGAAAGAGATTCTCTAGTTGAAAAAAAATCTTCTATGTTTTTTTCAAGCCCAGGTAGTATCTTTATAACCATCATTCTGAACTCTAATTCCGACATCTTATGACTATCCATATTGATTAGGTTCCTAGCAGTTGATACTGTCTTTTGTTCTTTTTTTTAAGGTGAGATTTTCCACTTTGTCATTTTGTCCAGAGAAGAATAGATGAATGAGAGAACAAAATACTAAAAGGTTAACAATGACCCCAGAAAATATACACTAAAAAATCAGAAGAGACCTGCCATTGGGGGGAAAAGAAAGAAAAACAATATCATCAGGCTAGTGAATAGAACAGAGCCACATACCTGATTTTGGGTGTATTTTGGTCTGTTAGAAAAAGCTGCCTTCCAAATTTTAAAGAAAGAAAAACTTACATAAATATATAAAGGGTAAATGCAATATATATTTGCAATATATATATATATGCAAATATATATATTGCACACACACGCACACATACACACACACACACACACACACACATATATAGGTATATAAGTGTAAATGCAATGAAGGGATGGAATATGACTATATAGATGAAAATTTAAAAAAATATCTTAAAAAAGGAATTCATAAGATAAGAAGTTGGTTGAAAGAAGAAAGAAGAAAAAATTAAAAATTAAAAATTAAAAAAAAAGGAATGTGATCAGGTGGGAGACTAGAGAAAGCCTTTTAATTTTTTAATTAATTATTTATTTATTTGTTAGAGAGAGAGAGCGAGCACAGGCAGACAGGCAGAGGGAGAAGCAGGCTCCCTGCCAAGCAAGGAGCCTGATGTGGGACTCGATCCCAGGATGCTGGGATCATGACTTGAGCCAAAGGCAGCTGCTTAACCAACTGAGTCACCCAGGCGTCCCTAGAGAATGCCTTTTAGACTACATTTAGGGTATATTTTGGTCTGTTAGAAGAAATTGTATCCCCAAATTTCAAAGAAAGAAAAAAAAATACAGACACACACACACACACACACACACAATAAAGTTAAATACAATGAAGGGATAGACTATGTAGAAATGAAAATTAAAAAAGATTTTTAAAAAGGTATTGATAGGATAAGATGTTGGTTAAAATAGGAAAGAGGAATAATTAGAAAAAGAAAAAAAGAAAATAAAAAAATAACTTTTAAAAACTAAAGAATCATGGGAAAAAAGCCATGAATTCTATCTATTGTATTCCCTTAGCACTGGAGTTTTGCAATTCTCATTGAAACTTGGTCTTGGCTGGATATTCTTGCTGATCTTCTGGGGGAAAGGCCTGTTGCAGTTATTCTCAAATGTCCTTTCCTGAGGTGGAATGGCACTGCACTTGCCAGGGGCCAGGCTAATTAATCTGCTCAGGTTTACTCTCATTAGCTTTTGTTCCCTGAAATCTTTCTGTACAACTTTGGAGAATGAAAATGAAAATGGATTCCCAATCTCTGGCAGGGAGGAATTGAGAGCTCAGGGCCTGCCTCTTCAGTGAGCCCTCAGAGAAAAGCAGTTAATCACTCCTGTCTCCCTGGTCTCTGGCCCACTCTGAGCTCACCCAGCCTGTGACCAAGTGTTTCTATCTCTGGCGCACAGCCCCGTTTGGAGTCTCCAAACCTAGCAGATTCCTGTAGCATGCTCCTGCACCACTCTTCCTGGTGGAGGAAGGAGGGGGGTCTCCCTAGATCTGCCACTTGTGGGGTTCCATCTTGAAGAGTAGTGGTTGACTGTGTCTCAGATCATGGTATGGCAACCCAAGCTGAGAGCCCACTCTTTGGCTCTGTCTTTGTAGCTGGCCTCCCCACTCCAATACTTGGGAGTTCTGCCACACTCAGGTACCCCAGGTCTTTCTGTGATCCTGAGGGTCCTGAGGCCACACTGTCCCAGCAAGTATTTCACCCCCTGCTTAGCCACTGGAGTGACATCATTCAGTGGAGCAGATTTCTAAAAGTTCTCATTTTGTGCTCTGCTGCTCTATCACTTGCTGGGAGCCGGCTAAGGGAGGCTCCCTCCCCCTGTGGTCTATCTTCCTGTGTATTGCCTTGAATTCACTTCTCTGCACATCCTACCTTCCAGAAACTGGTCACTTTTCTGTTTATAGAATTGTTGCTATTCTTTTCTTTCAATATCCTGTTGAGTTTGTAGGTGTTCAGAATGGTTTGATAACCAGCTAGCTGAATTCCTGGGACAAGATGAAATTTAGGTCTCTTTTCTGCCATCTTGCTCCTCCCCACCCCACCCCTAGCCTTTTATGCCTTTTAAACTTTCCCATGCTGATGTTAGGAATAATGTCTTACATATTAAATTTTATATATTAAAATAATTTTTAAAAATTGCTGGAGAGAAAGTGGTCTGGTTGATGGTGATAGGTTTCTTCCAGGGAGTCCTGTGTCATACCTCTGACCATGAGGAAAGGTGGGGATTTCCAAGACCACAAGTGGGAGACTTTAGTCATGTGGGGATTTGTGGTCACCACTCTCAGGACATGATGATTAGTTCATATCCTAGAGAAAATGGGGCCTGGAGAAAATGCTCTATGTATCAGTCAGATTTTGCTCTGTAACATATGCTTACAACATCTCCAGGTCTTATATCCAATAGGATCTATTTCTTGCATTCATATCTGTGGGTGGCTGGGAGGCACCAGAGACCTGCGTGCTGGCAGGGTTGCAAGAGGTTATCCAACTGCGTAAGCATGAGTGTTGAATCTGTTAGCATCTCATTTGTCAAAGCAAGTCCCACAGTCACCTTGGATCCCTGGGGTGGAGGAGCATGATTCATCATAGGTGGGTCTGAGAGAAGAAACCTTAAGGCCTATAGTGTGTACAACATGATTCCCTGCACACTTACTTCATGTGTCCCTCCCTAGAAACTGCAGGACACATGACAGTTTTAAGGAAGAGTCTTTCTTTGTCCACCTTGTTTTCTTCCCAAAGGTTTCATAGTGAAAATTGAGTGAGTACATAAATTGCTTCTCCACTTGATGGAAAGCATGGAAAGGGGTATAAATAACTAGAATGAAAGGACAAAGATCACTCAGCATGTTAAATGTTAATACAATTACTGGAATGTTGTCTCTGCAGGAGCCAGCCACAGACTATGGAAATCTGTTTAAATACCTCCCAAACACGTGGAGAAGCAGGGATGGGTTGATGCAAGTGGAGGCAGACCTCTGAAAGACCACAGAATCTCAGTGCCTGGCAAAGACAACACAATGCTGAGGGATGTCCCACAGCAGTGGTTTGGGAAGGATTCAGAGCTTGGGGGAGTTCTGCACTCTGCTTCCCACAGCATCACAGTAACACTAACACAGGTTCAGGAGTGTCTGGCTGGTAATGATGGGGAGTGCATGTGAGAGCTTAAGTGGGAAGTTCTTGACATGTAGCAGTGATACAGCACTGGTTCACCTCTGCCTATGAGGGTACCAGGGAAGAATGTTGGCTAAAGATGGTGAACACTCGTCGGTCAGACATCATGCACAGAAAAACAACTATCTGTAAAACTGAGGAAGATCCATGCATCCAGGGAAGAAGACAGCACAGGCATGTGGAACAGAGAGGAGAGACTCAGGGAACTAGCAGTACAATTATCTCTAACTGTGAGTTCTTGGGCTGGGGCAATGTCTTTGATGTGTTGGTATACTTAGGGGTGATGGAGGCCAGCTTGGTGGGCAGTGACCTTACCAAGTGGAGATGCATGAAGGGTGGGAGTGGCTGCCAGTGTTACATTCTGAGTACATGTGCTGGAGGCTGGCTCAGGATGGAGCTACATGTGCTGGAGGCTGGCTCAGGATGGAGCTACAAGCATGGGCTCTACTGCTATCTAGGCAAGCAGACCTCAGTGGGCCCCCTTGGAACCTCAGGAATGTACCTTGCAAAGATCATGTGATGTCCATGGTTTGCAGGGGTATCATTCATAATCCATATGAATTCTGGCACATTGATGGTTTGTTGTAGGGACATTTTATGGATGGCACTTTTATAATCCAGAGATGGTCCCATTGAAACTAAGATCATTAGAGCTCAAACCCAAGCTAGGTAGATAAGATTTGGTTACATTGAGAGGGCCCTGGTATAAAGAGGGAGTGACTATTTATTTTAAAGATTTTAAATTTATTCATCACAGAGGAATAAAGCCAGCAAAAGCACAAGCAGGGGGTAGGGTCAGAGGGAGAGGGAAAAGCAGACTCCCCTCTGAACAAGGAGCCCAGGCGTGGGACTCAATCTCAGAACCCTGTGATCATAACCTGAGCCAAAAACAAATGCTTAATCAACTGAGCCACCCAAGCACTCTGGAGCTGCTCCTTAAAACATTGCTTCTATTGGTACAATTTAGTGCAGAAGGAGGTAAGCTCTGGGTCAGAATCCATGCCTGGTGTCATGCTGACTGAAGCTCTTCTTACAGAGCCCACCAGTGCTGGTGCTCAACAATCCTGCAGTGCAGTTGTGCACCTGGCTGATTTTGTTCCAGTGTATCTCCTGAGACAGGGTTAAGCTTGAGGTGTCTACTAGCAACTTGATTAACCAGGCTGTACACAATAAGAGTAATAGTCACAACCAAGGGGAGCATTTCCATAGCTTACAGGTGCTGAATTTGGGGCAAGCAATCTGGATGCTGACCAAAGGCAGTGTGGCTATTTGGAGCAAGAGGCCCTTCACTTCTTTGTCTATGGTTGGGTAGGGCCTGGCTAGGGTCTTCTAATAGAGGCCACCAGATCCCAGGGTTTGTGCTTGGATTTTGTATCCCAATATGACGGACATCCACTAGGTGATGGGCTTATTTCTCCTCTGAGGGTCACACATTTCGGCTATTTGTCCTGGAGCTATAATTTCAATTGCCTACAAAATTCTGTGATGAATTTGGTTTAATTAGCCAGCCTTTACAATCCAAATAGTGAGGCAAATCTGGTGGTTTTAGCTTCATGGCTGGTACTGGACCAGATGATGATCTGGGCCAAAAAAATCTGTAGAATCATGATCTCTAAGCAATTTGGTAGGGGTTTTCCTTTTGTATTTTTATCCAAAGATGGTCACCCTGCACAATCTTTCCCTGATCAAGTTGCCAGTGTGTGGAAAACTGTAAGAGAATGGGAAGATCACAATGGTGAGGGGAGCACTCATCTAGTGAACAGATGTGAATGACATCCTCCCTGAGTCAAAGGAACAGGAATTCCCTGAAGCACTGGGGGTGGGGAGAAGATTGGTAGTTGAGGGCAAGGTGTGGAGACATGAAGGGCAGGAATCAAGCAGTATTGGGGGCTGGGGTGAAACTTCTGTCCATTTGGGGAACCACCTGTTGTTTAAAATCTTGAGGAGCACATCTTTGAGTAGCGCTACTGTGCCTCTCTACATGTCTAACTGCTTGGAGCTGGCAAGCAAGGTGGAAATTCCTCAAGATTCCACATTATAGAGCCTGCAATTAATCAACTTAGGAGGTGAAATGTGTATCTTGATCTGAATCTGTGATTTCTGGTGAGCCAAAGGGGATGAGCACATATCTGGTTAAGAAGGAGATCTCATGATGGGCAGGACTGATGCTTTGGCATGTTGGTATGTCCCAGCATTGAGCAGCATACAGGCCACTTCTGTGTGCATTTTACATTTAGCGAAGAGCTTGCTAATTCTCTTGGGCATTTTAGGTGACACTAGGTACTCAGGCCATTAGATCTCATGCCATCACGTGCCAGGGGTAGGACCCATGATATCCCATAGGGTTAGGGGACAATAACAATGTGAACAGCAAGAGAGGGACTGAGGGCACCTGCTGCACCTGCTTTTGTTAGGAGGCACAACTTCCTGAGCGAGGATGCCCCTATTGAATCAGTTAGGAATTGGTGTTCCAGAGCCACCTACAAATAGCAGAATCTCTTCCCCCTCTGAAGGTCATTGCCTAGCACCTTTATCTGGAAGCCCACCCTTGGATGGGGGTTGCCACTAGCATGTCATGGCTGTTAACTAAAAAAACAGAAATAAAAAATCTTAGCTAATTCTCCTAACAGTGGACAGCTAGGTCCACCTTTAGAGTTGAGAAATACCCTGAAATTGAATACCTGATGGAGAAATTCATCCCCTGTAGTGTGTTAGCAGGCAGAAGATACATTCAAGACACCTCAAAGGGTTTCAATGAGTGATGCCCTGAGGTTTGGGAGGACTTTGATGGTTTCTTCCCAGCTTTCACTTTGGGATGGAAAACTGAGGTAGTCACTCTGCATAGACAGTACACTGCCAAGCAAAGCAGTGTGAATGAACACCAGCAAGTAGTGAATCTATCTTTCCAGATGGAAGTACCCTCCTGGAGACCCAGTCCACAATTCACAGCTAAAAAGTATTCCCATTGTCCCATAGCAAGCATGCCTCTCCCATCCTGTTTGTGATGCCAGTGTTAAATTAGTATCTGTTAAGTGGAGGATAGGGTGCTGGATGGTGAGCCATGACTCAACAGACCACAAGAGAAATTGCAGTAAAGAAGTTTATCACTCACAAGTCCTGGAGCAAGGACATAGCATGTCTCCAGAAATCAAGCAGGGAGGTCAAGGCAGAGTGCAGACAGGGAGAGCCATAGGACGTGTTACTCATGAATTTGTTAGACTCTGTGGGTAGAGTGCTTTGGAGTTTCTGGGCTAAGGTCAGTCTGGTTAATTCAAATGAAAGAAAATGGAGTTTTGGTGAGCTCCACAGGTGTCTTATCTAAGGGGTGCCCAAGGGAAAAGCTCTGGAAGAAGGGAAAGACTGTTGAACACAATGGCCATTGCAGAAGTCCTATCAGGAACTAACTTGGGACTCTGTGGGCCATTATCTAGGGTATGCACTTGCATGAGGGGCTAGTGTCAATTTAAGATCCCCACACGCCAATTACCCAAGTGAAATGAATGTTGAGGCAGCAGAACACTGGAGTAGCTTAATTAAAATCTTGACAAGACCCCAACAGGTAATGACTTAATACAACAAAAGTGTATTTCCTATTGATGGGACTCACCTGGGCTGCTGAACAGATATAAGGGTAGCTCTTTTCCCTGTGATCATTCAGGGACATAGGCTGATAGCAGCTCTGCTATTTTGAACATGTGGCTTCCAAGGGGAGGAGTGTGGGAGGTTTTGAGCATGGCTGGAGCTCAGACACAGGCACTCCCATCTGCAAGGAGGATGGGATGCAGCCTGGCTGTGTGCTCAGGAAGACAGCTGTCTGCTGTATGCCAGAGTTGCTTAAGAATACTATAAAGGTGTGGAAACCATCTGTGACCAACAAGTGTCACTACACTGGCCTTCATAATGGCAAAATGTGGGAAAAACACAATGTCTAACAATGAGAAATTAACAAAAGAATCTATGTGGGGGGAGACAAGATGGTGGGGAGGTACGAGGAGGCACTGTTTCAACCTGTACCCTAGAGTAAGCTGATTACCTACCAAAGAACTCTGATCACCCATGAAATAAGCCTGAGATTAGAATTATACACTTCTGGATCTCTATGGGGGCAGAAGATGCCAGTGGGCAGAAGTGTTCCAGCGTGCACCTTGCCTGCACCACGGTTGATACATTCAGCTACACATCCATTCAGCCATCTCTCACCAAAATGGCTAGGAGGAGGAATGCCCAACAGAAGGAAAATTCAGAGACTGGGCCTTCTGCAACAGAGCTAATGGATATGGACATAGACAATATGTCGGAAAGGGAATTCAGGCTAACAATTATCCAGGCAATAGCTAGGTTGGAGAAAGCCATGAGAGACAAAATGGAATTGACTAGGGCAGAAGTGAAAGCCACCAGGGATGATGTTCACAATGTTCTCAATGAGTTACAATCTAATCTAAATTCTGTAAAAGCTAGGGTAACTGAGGCAGAAGATAGAATTAGTGAACTGGAGGACAAACAGATAGAGAAAAAGGATCAGGAGGAAGCCTGGAACAGAGAGCTTAGAAGCCACAAAAGCAGAATTAAGGAAATAATGACCCCGTGAAACATACCAGTGTCAGAATTATTGGAATCCCTGAGGGGGAGGAGAAAGAAAGAAGACTAGAAGATATAGTTGAACAAATTCTCCATGAAAAGTTTGCCAATCTCACTAATGGAACCAGCCTTCGTATACTAGAGGCAGAAAGGACTCCCCCCAAGATCATAGAATCTAGAAAGACCTCAAGCCACCTGATAGTGAAAATGATGAATCATAATTGTAGACAGGAGATCTTGAGAGCAGCTAGGGCAAAGAAATTCCTTACATACAGAGGAAAGCCCCTCAGAATAACGTCAGACCTGTCCACAGAAACCTGGCAAGCCAGAAAGGGCTGGCAAGACGTATTCAGGGCACTAAATGAGAAGAACATGCAGCCAAGAATACTTTATCCAGCAAGACTGACGTTCAAAATGGATGGAGAGATAAAGAGCTTCCAAGACCGGCAAAGTTTATTTTTATTTTTTTTTAAACTTTATTTATTTATTTGACAGAAAGAGAGATCACAAGTAGGCAGAGAGGCAGGCAGAGAGAGAGGGGTAAGCAGGCTCCCCGTTGAGCAGAGAGCCTGATGCGGGGCTCGATCCCAGGACTCTGAGATCATGACCTGAGTCAAAGGCAGAGGCTTAACCCACTGAGCCACCCAGGTGCCCCAAAGACTGGCAAAGTTTAACAGAGTATGCGACCACCAAGCCAACACTGCAGGAAATATTAAGGGGGGGTTCTATAAAAGAGAAAAAATTCTAAGAATATCATTGAACAGAAATATATGGAGACAATCTATAGAAACAAAGACTTCACAGGTAACACGGTGTCAATAAAAATGTATCTCTCAATAATCACTCTCAACTTGAATGGCCTAAATGCGCTCATTAAATGACGCAGGGTTGCAGATTGGATAAAACAACAAGACCCATCCATATGTTGTCTACAAGAGACCCATTTCGAGCCTAAGGATACATCCAGACTGAAAGTGAAGGGATGGAGAAGCATCTTTCATACCAATGGGCCTCAAAAGAAGGCTGGGGTAGCATTCTCATATCAGATAAGTTAGATTTCAAACTAAAGACTCTAATCAGAGATACAGAAGGACACTACATAATTCTTGAAGAGACTATCCACCAAGAAGATCTAACAATTGTAAATATTTATGCCCCCAATACAGGAGAAGCCAATTACATAAGAAACCTATTAATAAGATAAAGAGTCATATTGATAGGAACACATTAATAGTAGGAGATCTTAACACGCCACTCTCAGTAATAGACAGATCATCCAAGCAGAAAATCAATAAACAAGAGCATTGAATGACACATTGGACCAGATGGACTTCATAGATATATACAGAACATTGCACCCTAAAACAACAGAATACTCATTCTTCTCGAGTGCACATGGAACCTTCTCCAGAATAGAACACATACTGGGTCACAAATCAGGCTCAACGGATACCAAAAGACTGATATTATTCCCTGCATATTCTCAGATCACAATGTTTTGAAGCTGGAGCTGAACCACAAGGAAAAGTTTGGAAGGAACTCAAACACCTGGAAGCTAAAGACCACCTTGCTTGAGAATGCTTGGATCAACCAGGAGATGAAAGAAGGACTTAAACAACTCATGGAAACCAATGAGAATGAAGACACTTCAGTCCAAAACCTATGGGATACAGCAAAGGCATTCCTAAAGGGGAAATACATAGCCATCCAAGCTTCCCTCAAAAAAAATTTAAAAATCCAGAATACACCAGCTGTCACTACACCTTAAAGAACTGGAGAATCAACAACAAATTAAGCCAACTCCACACACAAGAAGGGAAATAATCAAGATTAGAGTACAGATCAATGAGAAAGAAACTAGAGATACAGTACGATGCATCAATGAAACTAGAAGCTGGTTTTGTGAAAGAATCAATAAGATCGATAAACCATTGGCCAAACTAATCCAAAAGAAAAGAGAGAAGGCCCAAATTAATAAAATTGTGAATTAAAAGGGGGAGATCACAACTAACACCAAGGAAATAGAAACAATCATCAGAAGTTATTATCAACAGTTATATATAAGCCAATAAGTTAAGCAACCTAGATGAAATGGATGTATTCCTAGAAAACTATAAACTTCCAAAATTGAACCACGAAGAAATTGACAACCTGAATAGACCAATATCAGGTAACGAGATGGAAGCAGTGATCAAAAGCCCTCCAAAAAACAAGAGCCCGGGACCTGATGGATTCCCAGGGGAATTCTGCCAAACTTTCAAAGAGGAAATAACACCTATTCTCCTGAAGCTGTTTCAAAAAATTGAAGCAGAAGGGAAACTTTCAGACTCTTTTCATGAAGCCAGCAATTTCCTGATCCCCAAACCAGGCAAAGACCCCACCAAAAAGGAGAATTTCAGATCAATATCCCTGATGAATATGGATGCTAAGATTATCAACAAGATCCTAGCAAATAGGATCCAACATCACATTAAAAAGATTACCCACCATGACCAGGTGAGATTCATCCCTGGGTTGCAAGGATGGTTCAACATTCACAATTCAATCAATGTGATAAAAACAAATCAATAAGAGAAGAGAGAAGAACCACAGGGTCCTCTCAATTGATGCAGAAAAAGCGTTTGACCAAATCCAGCCTCCGTTCCTGATTAAAACGATTCAAAGTAAAGGGATAGAGGGAACATCCCTGAACTTTATAAAACATATCTATGCAAAACCCACAGCAAATATCATCCTCAGTGGGAAAAAGCTCACAGCCTTCCCATTGAGATCAGGAACACAACAAGGATGCCCACTCTCACCACTCTTGTTCAACATAGTATTAGAAGTCCTAGCAACAGCAATCAGACAACAAAGAGAAATAAAAGGTATCCAGATTGGCAATGAAGAAGTCAAACTCTCTCTCTTCGCAGATGACATGATGCTTTATATGGAAAACCCAAAAGACTCCACCCCCAAACTACTAGAACTCATACAGCAATTCAGTTGTGTGGCAGGATACAAAGTCAATGTACACAAATCAGTTGCTTTCTTATATACCAACAATGAAAACACAGAAAGGGAAATTAGAGAATCGATTCCACTTACTATAGCACCAAGAACCATAAGATACCTGGGGATAAACCTAACCAAAGACGTAAAGGATCTGTACTCAAGGAACTACAGAACACTCATGAAAGAAATTGAAGAAGACACAAAAAGATGGAGGACCATTCCATGCTCTTGGATCAGAAGAATAAACATTGTTAAAATGTCTATACTGCCTAGAGCAATCCATACTTTCAATGCCATTCTGATCAAAATTCCACTCGTATTTTTCAAAGAGATGGAGCAAATAACCTTAAAATTTGTATGGAATCAGAAGAGACCCTGGGTTGCTAAGGAAATGTTGAAAAGGAAGAACAAAACTGGCGGCATCACATTGCCTGATTTCAAGCTTTACTAAAAAGCTGTGATCACCAAGACAGCATGGTACTGGCATAAAAACAGACACATAGACCAGTGGAGCAGAGTAGAGAGCCCAGATATGGACTCGCAACTCTATGGTCAAATAATCTTTGACAAAGCAAGAAAAAATGGGATCCAACATCACAAAAGAGAAAAGTCTGGAAAAAAGACAGTCTCTTCAATAAATGGTGCTGGGAAAATTGGACAGCTATATGTGGAAGAATGAAAGTCGACCATTCTCTTACACCATACACAAAGATAAACTCGAAATGGATAAAAGACCTCAATGTGAGACAGGAATCCATCAGAATCATAGAGGAGAACATAGGCAATAACCTCTTCGATATCAGCCACAGCAACTTCTTTCAAGACATGTCTCCAAAGCAAAGAAAACAAAAGCAAAAATGAGCTTTTGGGACTTCTTCAAGATCAAAAGCTTCTGCACAGCAAAGTAAACAGTCAAAAAACAAAGTAGCAACCCACAGAATCGGAGACGATATTTCCAAATGACAATACAGACAAAGGTTGATATCTATGTTCTATAAAGAACTTCTCAAACTCAACACACACAAAACAGATAATCATGTCAAAAAATGGGCAGAAGACATGAACAGACACTTCTCCAATGAAGACATACAAATGGCTATCAGGCACATGAAAAAATGTTCATCATCACTAGCCATCGGGGAGATTCAAATTAAGACCACATTGAGGGGCACCTGGGTGGCTCAGTGGGTTAAAGCCTCTGCCTTCGGCTCAGGCCATGATCCCAGGGTTCTGGGATCGAGCTCCACATCGGGCTCTCTGCTCAGCGGGGAGCCTGCTTCACTCTCTCTCTCTGCCTGCCTCTCTGCCTACTTGTGATCTCTGTCTGTCAAATAAATAAAATCTTTAAAAAAAAAAAAAGACCACATTGAGATACCACCTTACACCAGTTAGAATGACCAAAATTAGCAAGCTGGAGAGGATGTGGAGAAAGGGGAACCCTCTTACACTGTTGGTGGGAATGCAAGTTGGTTCAGTCAATTTGGAGAAAATTAAAAGAAATTTAAAGAAATTAAGTAATTAAGAAATTATAAGTAGAGCTTCCCTATGACCCTGCAATTGCACTACTGGGTATTTCCCCCAATGATGCAGATGTAGTGAAAAGAAGGGCCATCTCTACCCCAATGTTCATAGCAGCAATGGCCACACTTGCCAAACTGTGGAAAGAACCAAGATGCCCTTCATTGGTCGAATGGATAAGGAAAATGTGGTCCTTATACACTATGGAGTATTGTGCCTCCATCAGAAAGGATGAATACCCAACTTTTGTTTTTTCATTTATTTATTCATTCATTTATTTATTTGACAGACAGAGATCACAAGTAGGCAGGGAGGCAGGCAGAGATAGAGAGGGAGAAGTAGGCTCCCTGCTGAGCAGAGAGCCCAATGTGGGACTCAATCCCAGGACCCTAACCTCATGACCTGAGCCAAAGGCAATGGCTTTAACCCACTGAGCCACACAGGTTCCCCATACCCAACTTTTGTGTCAACTTGGACAGGATTGGAAGAGATTATGCTGAGTGAAATAAGTCAAGCAGAGAGGGTTAATTATCATATGGTTTCACTCATTGTGGAGCATAAGAAATAACAGGGAGGACATGGGGAGATAGAGAGGAGAAGGGAGTTGAGGGATTGGAGGGGAAATGACCCAAGAGAGACTATGGACTCTGAAAAGCAATCTGAGAGTTTTAAAGAGGGGAGAGTGGGAGGTTGGGGGGAATCTGGTAGTGGATATTGTGGAGGGCACATATTTATGGAGAACTGGTTTTGTGCATAAACAATGAATTCTGTTACACTGAAAATAAATTAAATTAAAAAATGCAAAAAAGTATCTATGTAGTGACACTTTGCACAGCTACTAGAGGTCATGTTTTGGGAGATATTTAAGGAAGAAAATGATAACATAATATATTAACTGAAAAAAAAAGCAGGGTAACAAACCGAATGTTCAATATCTCACCTTTGAAAAATATAGACAAGATAAAAATACATTGAAGTAATAACAGTAGGTCTGTCTGGGCAAGAGAATTATGGATAGCTTTTATTTCCCCTTCATCTTTCCCTATTTCATAATTTTTTTGTAGTGAACACAAATTTATAATCAGGAGAAATGATGCAAAACCACATGCTTATTTACAAAGAGCAGATTTGAAGGCCCTTCCCTCTTCTCATGTCTCCATAGTGACCTGGTCTGTGTTGATTGATTTTGGCAGTGGGCTGATTAGGAAGCCCTGGTGCAGCCTGGTGGAATTAAATTGGCTATTGCCCGCACAGGCCTGGCAGCAGACTCGGACATTCTCCATTTCTCTCTTTCTACTCTGATTCTCATGGAAAGCAGAGCATGGGCTCACAGTGCAGCCCAGGCCTTTGAAGGAAAATGAGGGGAGGTTCTGAGGGGCCCTGACCCAAGCAGAACCCCACTCTGGCATCAAGGTGCTGTTGCTGCCCTGGGAGGGTTGTGGAGAGAGCATACTCCCCACATGTTGACTGTGTTGTCTATTTATTCCACAGACCACCTCTGAAATAATGTTTGCTCAGCCAACCAATGAGAAGGGAGCACGAGGTGGGGAATCACACAGTCATAAATGGTTGAGAATGCGTGCAAAGATGTGCCTATTGCAAAGTCCTATAGGACAGTTTCACTTCCACTGAACTGATAGAAACTCAGTATGCTTTCCCTTTCCTGAGGAATGCACTATAAGAGGGTAATGCTTTTCTCTGTGGACTAAGGCTGTCATGATGTTGTGACTTCTTGGGTTTTGAAGGTACTTCTCTGTTGGAAGCAGGTCCAGCAGGGTAGACTGAATTCAGGATTAGCACCTAGAGGCCAGATAGATAGCCTGGAAACACCAGCCCTCCAGGCAGAGCCCAGAAAAAGGCACCAGTGGATGGACGCAGGTGCTAAGGGCATTTAAGGTAAGTCAGGAACAGTACTCCTCCCAGATAAGGGAGGGGCTGGTGGCACCATTGAGGGCCCAGCCCCTCCTGCACGGTGTCTAGCACTACTGAAATTAATTTTTATTGTTATTTTGGTAAATCTCATACTGATTCTACCAGGAAGAACTGCTAGTCTCCATTTATACAAGTAGAAATTGACAGAGGATTTAAGTACCGGGGTGGGATCCAGGACATGTGGCTGGCTGGGGAGCTTGTGGGTTGGTCCCAGATTCCTATTCTCTGCTGTCACTGTGTGGCCCCTGTATGGGACTGGCCATTCCACAGGAGCTAATAGGAAGGTCTCCAGAAACAAGGCCCCTGGAGGCCGTGTCAGGAATCCAGAGCTCAGCTCCTGGCTCAGGGCTGCTCCAAGTAGCCCCATGGTAAGGCAGGACCTCCCTGGACTGCAGCTGGTGGACCCCACAGGTCAGGGTGAATAAGCAAGTTTGGTCATTGGTGCAGGGAGATGAGGACAGGCTAAGTCCAGCCTCAGAGATGGAGAGCCTGGGTCAGGGGAAAGCCCCATGGTCAATCTATGCACAAACATCAGAGATAGGGATATGTCCACTTTGTCTTCAGGACACTGTCCCTGGCTCTGTCCTTGCTTTTCAGGATTCCTGAAGTATTCCTTTCTCTGTGTCTGATTAGTCTGACCTCTAACTTCCCAGGTAAAAATCTGTGTTCAGGCAAGAGTTTTACACCTCCCTATGCAGGAACACAAGCAGGCTTGTTGGTGGAGAAGGGCTGGGCTCCTGTGGTTTTTGTTACCTCCCTCTGGGCATGGCATGCTCTTCTGCAGGGATTTCTATTTCCAGTCTCATGCCTATTAGATTATGGAAACCTCTGAGACCTCAGCCAGTAGATAAGAAATTAATTAAAGCATATTTTACTAATGAGGAAATAGACCAGGGAGCCCAAGCAGCAACAGGATCCCAAAGTCAGTAGAACAGGTAGCACCAGCCCAGTTGCTGATTCCCTGCTCTCCAGTACTGGACCACTCCAGTGGCTGCAAGCTCTAGGCCCCTGTGCCTCTGCCCCACTATCCTTCCTGTGTGATAGAACCCTGTGTCTTGTCACTGTCACTGGCCGTGACAACCATGTAGGGCAGCCCTTCTTCACACAGTCTAAACCCCTCCATCACCCTCCTGTGGGTGGCTTATACCTCACTGGTTTAGGCCTGAGCAGGTATGGGGAAGCTCTGGGAAAGTTCCCTAGCTCTGGGCAAGGAGGAGGAGGAGGATAGCCTTTCTTGCCTTTGGTGTTTTCATGTCTAGATGTGGCCTGTTCCCAGCTCAACAGTGATGCCACAGTCAGCAGAGGGTACAGCCAAGGACAGGAGAAGGCTGCACTCCATGGCTGCGCTCCATGGTTATGGGAGACCATGCATACATGCTTACTGTTAACAGCGCCTTCAGTTTGCTGTGGCTCCCTGCTAGAGTCACTCTAACCGAGATGGACCCAGGTCTGCACTGAACATCTTTATATCTTAATTGATTTAAGTTTGCTCTACTCCCTGTGTGATAAAATTTTTATTCCAGAATGTGGACTCAATCTTTTCAAGAAATCCGTGTGTGGTCTTCATGCAACCCTGAATTTAAGATTCCCCCATTTGTGTGTAAGGAAATAGATGTTCTGGACACTTCTTACCTCTGCAAGCCATGATTCTAGGGTCTACCATGGGGAATGTGGTTAGGCCTCTCTTCCCAAGTAAGTGCTTTCACAGTCAGGTTTGCCTTTGGCAGAGCATAGGACACATAGCATATAATTTTTACAGTCCTTGTGAACACTAGGCACATATCTGAAGATCCTAAAGGCCTAGCTGCCTTTTCAAAGATGAAGTGAGAAAAGGGAGGGAAACCTAATGACATATATGCAGCGAAACAGAAGGTAGCATCTGGTGTGAGCTAATGGGCATAGACTGAATCCCACAATGTTCCATTCCTTAAATCGCTCTGCTGAGGCTCCCCCAGTCTGGCTGGGGTCCCCTTCAATGAATGGTAATAAAAAATGGCCCTGATGGGATTACTGAGGATATGATGAGAATTTCCATATGATAGCCACAGCCAGACCCAGAGGAGGAGCCCATTTTAATTTGATTTCCCTAAAACTTTTTTTTCAATGATCACATCATTGTTTCTCTTGGTGACTTTAATCTCCTATCTGACTACTGATCTTTTGAAATAGACCTTCTTCCAGTTTTGTTGACTGTTTCCTTTGCTGTGCAGAAGCTTTTTATATTGGTGAAATCCCAATAGTTCATTTTTGCCTTTGTTTTTCTTGCCTTTGGAGATGTGTCTAGCAAGAAGTTGCTGCAGCCACGGTCAAAGATGTTTCTGCCTGTGTTCTTCTCTAAGATTTTGATGGATTCCTGTCTCACATTGAGATCTTTCACCCATTTTGAGACAATTTTTGTGTATAGTTTAAGGAAATGGTCTAGTTTCATTCTTCTGCACATGGCTGTCCAATTTTCCCAACACCATTTGTTGAAGAGACTTTTTTCCACTGGATGTTCTTTCCTGCTTTGTCAAACTTTAGTTAACAATAGAGTTGAGGGTCTACTTCTGGGTTCTCTATTCTGATCTCTTGATCTATGGATCTGTTTTTGTGCCAGAACCATACTTTCTTGATGATTACAGCTTCGTAATACATCTTGAAGTTCACAATTATCACGCCTCTAGCTTTGGTTTTATTTTTCAACTTTCCTCTGGCTTTTCAGGGTCTTTTTTGGTTTCCATACATATTTTAGGATTGTTTGTTCCAGCTCTGTGAAAAATGCTGATGGTATTTTGATAGGAATTGCATTGAATGTGTAGAATGCTTTGGGTAACATAGACATTTTAACAATATTTGTCCTTCCAGTCCATGGAAATATTTCTCTATCACTTTGTGTCTTCCTCAATTTCTTTCATAAGTGTTCTATCGTTTTCAGAGTATAGGCCTTTTACTTCTTTGGTTAGGTTTATTCCTATGTATCTTATGGGTTTTGGTGCAATTGTAAATGGGACTGATTCCTTGATTTCTCTTTCTTCTGCCTCATCGTTAGTGTATAGAAATGAAAATGACTTCTGTACACTGATTTTATATACTACCACTTTGCTAAATTCCTGCATGAGTCTTGCAGTTTTGGGGTGGAGTTTTTGCATTTTCTATGTAGAGTATCATGTTGTGTGTGAAGAGTGAAAGTTCGACTTCTTCTTTGCCTCTATGGATGCCTATGGAATGAGAGAAGACAGTTGTAAATGTCTTATCAGATAAAGAGCTATTATATATAAGAACTTATCAGACTCAACACCCAAAAAACCAATAACTACAGTCAATAAACAGGCAGAAGACATGAACAGACATTTCTCCAAAGAAGACATACAAATGACTGGCAGACACTGAAAAAATGTTTAACATCACTCAGCATCAGGAAAATACAAAACAAAACCACAATGAGATACAGTTTACACCTGTCAGATGACTAAAATGAACAAATCAGGAAACAACAGATGTTGGTGAGGATGTGGAGAAAAGGAAAACCTCTTACACTGCTAGTGGGAATTTGAACTGGTGCAGCCACTCTGGAAAACAGTATGGAGGTTCCTCAGAAAGTTAAAAAATACCCTCCAACAGGCTCATCACCCCCCAACTCCCTTCTAAAACCCTCAGTTTGTTTCTCAGAGTCCACAGTCTCTCATGGCTTGTCTCCCCCTCCAATTTCCCCTAATTCACTTTTCCTTTCCTTCTCCTAATGTCCTCCATGTTATTCCTTATGTTCCATAAGTAAGCAAAACCATATGGGTGAGCCTGGTGGTGGATGTTAAGGGGGGCACGTATTGCATGGAGCACTGGGTGTGGTACATAAACAAGGAATCTTGGAACACTGAAAAAATAAAATAAAAAAAGGAGAGTATAAAAGCTTAGCGAAATAAGTCAATCGGAGAAAGACAACTATCATATGATCTCTCTGATATGAGGAAGTGGAGATGCAACGGGGGTGGGGGTTAAGGGGGTAGGAAAAGAAAAAATGAAACAAGATGGGATCGGGAGGGAGACAAACCAAAAGAGACTTTTAATGTCATAAAACAAACGGAGGGGGGTGGAGGGGAGGGGGGTTGGGAGAGGGTGGTGGGGTTACATTATATGTTTAAATAAAAATAAAATTAAAAAAATAGAACTACCCTGTGACCCAGCAGTTACACTAGTAGGTATTTGTCCAAAGGACAAAAACATAGTGATTTGAATGGGCACCTTCACCCTAATGTATGTAGCAGCAACGTCCACAATAGTCAAACTATGGAAAGAGCCCAGATGTCCATGGGAAAATGAGTGGATAAAAAAAATGTGGTATATATACTTAATAGAATATTACTCAGGCATCAAAAGGAATGAAATCTTGCTATTTGCAATGCTGCAGATGGTATTATGTTAAGAGAAATAAGTCATTCAGAGAAAGACAAATACCATATGATTTTACTCATATGCAGATTTTAAGAAACAAAACAGATGAACATAGGGGAAGGGAAGGCAAAGTAAAATAAGATAAAAATAGAGAGGGGGGGTTGCTGGAGGTGATGTGAGGTGATGGGGTAACTAGGTGATGGGCATTAAGGAGGGAACTTGAAGTAATGAGCACTTGGTATTATGTGCAACTGATGAATCACTAAATTCTACCTCTGAAACTAATAAATAAAGAAATAGACCTTCTTCCAGTTTCCTATAGTTATGAAGTTAGAAATTTCTCAGTTTCAGTCTCCTGGGATGAAATGTTTCATGAATGCCTAAGCACTTCCCTGGGAGTGGAGCCTGTCATTGCATTGAGTTTTCCTATGGAGACAAGGTTTTCCAAAACCTCTCCTTCCCTAATGTGAATTTATTTAAGTTACCTCTGTTTTTATGAAACACATTTTTAAAGACATTGGAACAAAGAAACTTGACAGCTTTTTTGTCTTCTGAAGTTGATTTCCCCTGCATTTGAGTTGCTGAAAATCCGGTCTTTCTATTAAGCTCTCTTCCCTCTGTATGAGTGTGCCCTGGAAGAGGCCATCTTGGGAGTGGAGGATTTGATGGGCACAGCCATGTTTACCCTTGGGAGAAGGGTCCTGGAGTTGTGCTGTGGGGTTTTCAGAAAACAGCTCTCCTGGGCTGTGCAATGTGAAGGGGCCACGAGATCCACAGAACCAGCTGTGGGTGACAAGTGTTCTTTGTGGCTTCAGACTGAATATACCTATGTATTTTCCAGAGGTCTTGTTGTGGGTTCAAAAGTTCTGGGTGGGGCATCAGGTTTGACATTTCTCACCACAAGAGGCCAGTGATACTGGTCTGAGGGCCCAGAGCTTGGACAGAGCAGGAGAGAGAGGCTTTTAAAAATTTTTTAATTCCAGTATGTTAATATGCAGTGTTATATTAATTTCAGGTGTACCACTTAGTAATTCAATTCTATATATTACAAGGTGCCCATTACAAGTATACTCCTTAATCTACTAATCCTAATCTCTTTAATCCCCATCAGCTGGTAGCCATCAGTTTGTTCTCTATAGTTAAGTGTCTGTTTCTTGGTTTTCTTCTCTTTTATTCTTCCCATGCTCATTTCTTTTGTATTTTAAATTACACATAGGAGTGAAATTATATATTTGTCTTTCTCTGGATGACTTATTTCACTTAACATTGTACTCTCTATCTCCATCCAAGTTGTTGAAAATGGCAAGACTTCATTTTTATTTTGGCTGAGTAGTATTCCATGGAGGCTCAGAGAAGGGATCAGACCTTTTAGGGGTCAGGAAGTCAGAGAAAATGTTGGTCCTGCCAGGGGTCAGGAAGTCAGTGGTGGGGTCAGCCTTGCCAAGGGTTAGGGGTCAGGAAGTCAGAGAAGGTGCTGGTCCTGTCAGGGCTTGAGGAAGTCAGGGGAGAGGCCACCTCTGTCAGGGGTCAGGTGTCTTTACAGAAGAGTTTGTTCCCTACATGTGTCAGGAAAGACACATTGGGGAAATGGACCTAGTGGGTCATGGCATGGAGCATGGTTACTGGTGTCCTGCTCCATGTAGACATAAGTCTTTTCTCCTCAGTGGGTCACAGGCTCCCTAAGGACTGGTCTGTGCTACATTTTCCTCTGTGAGCTAGGTGTTCATGGCTTGCATGAGTGCAGAACTGAAAGAAAATATCTATGGTTTGAGGCTTCCATTTCCCAGCTACTCAAGGCAGATAAAATAAAAATGAAACCATTTTGGGGTAATAATTGCATTAGCTAGGATTTAATAATAGCATTTTTACAATGCTACCAAGTGTAAAAGGAGACACAATGGTTAAGGTGGACATCAGGACTTACTTTCCAGAAAGTACTGTTTTACTTGGTTAACAATAAAGTATTTTTGATTTGTTTATTCTGATTTTAGGAATCCACTCAAAAAAACAGTAAGAAACTCAAAACTGCAACAGAAACCCCCTGCTGTTGCTCCGAACTGTAGAGCTGGAGAGACTATTAGTTGCACAGGAGTGCTAAGGAGGGGTTTGACGAGAGCTCTGTAACCATTTATGGACTTTATGGGAGTTTGGAATAACAGGGAAATGCTTGTGCTTTGGTGGTAAGTGAGAAAAGGCTGATACAAAAACATGTGGTATCATTGCAACAGAGTGAAGTTGCCTACAGACAGAAAGAAACACCCTGGAGTATGACTAGTGGTTATCTTGGAGAGAGACACTGATAGCTGACTTAATTTATTTCTCTGTCATTTAAAAAAGAGCCTGGTGGTGGGTACTAAGAAGGGCACATATTTCATGGAGCACTGGGTGTGGTGCATAAACAATGAATCTTGGAACACTGAAAAAATAAGATGAAATTAAAAAATGGCCTGCTGTAAGCATTTGGCAGTTGTCTAATAAAGGCCTCATTACAAATAAGCGAGAAAACACAAATTTGGTTGAAAGAATGGGTGAAAGTATGTGGGGTGTATTTGTTTCCTGTGGTGACTGTAACAAATTAGCACAACTTCAGCAACATAAAACACCACAAATTTACTATCTTATAGTTCTGGAGTCCAGAAGTCTAAAATGAGCTAAAATCAAGGTGTTAACAGGGTGCATTCCCTTTGGAGTCTCCAGGGGAGAAGTTGCTTCCCTATCCTTTTTAGCTTCTGGAGGTGAGGGATTCCTGCCTCTACCACATGTCCTCTCCTGTGTTATGCTCTATAAGTCTATAAGACTCTATCTTATAAAAAATCTGGTAATTGCACCATTCTTGTCTGGATAAATCCAGGATAATTTCCTCTATCCCAAGAACCTAAACATAATCACAACTGCAAAGTGCTTTTTACTGCATACAATAACATGGTCACTGGTTGTGGGGATTAGGAAATGGACATCTTTGGGGTTCCATCATTCTGCCTACCATAGGCAACAATTTACCATGAGGGTTTGAGAGTACTATGGCTGTAACTGAGGAACCCACTCAGCACATCTCCACCATCCTATAGGCTTGTTTTCCAAGGTTCTCAGAAAATCCAGTGTAAGAGCTTGAGAAGGATAAATTGATCACCTGTCTGATGTCAAGGTGGATCTTTTTTGGTAAATGCAACACCCACAGAGACATCTGGTGGGGTTCAGTGGCAGAGGTTGGTGTGTCTCTGTTCCTGGAATTTCACCTGACAATTGACATTATAGAGAAAAGCGAGGAGGAAAAAATCTAGGTGGGGTAGAAGAGGGTGTGAACAGGCCTTGAGACAACTTCTTGAAGAGTGGGAAACTGCAGTCAAAGTTTATATTCCAGAAACCTGAAAGGAAGGCAGAATTATGGGGAGTGAAGGAAAAAACCCTCAAAATGTTACATCTGGGATGCCTGGGTGGCTCAGTTGGTTAAGCACCTGCCTTCGGCCCAGGTCATGATCCCAAGATCCTGGGATAGAATCCTGTATCAAGCTCCAAGCTCAGAGGGAGCTGCTTCTCCATCTGCCTGCCACTTTCCCTGCTTGAGCTCTCTCTCTCTCTGTCTGACAAATAATTAAAATCTTAAAAAAAAAAACACAGAAAGAACCTCTCCCCAAACCATTACATCTATACAGTGCCTCACATTCTACATGTTTTTAAAAATTTTTTTTTATTTTATTTAGATTCAATTAATTAACATATAGTATTTATTTATTAATTTAATTTTAATTTTATTTTTTCATTGTTCCAAGATACATTGTTTATGCACCACACCCATTGCTCCATGCAATATATGCCCTCCTTAATACCCACCACCAGGATCACCTAATTCCACTACTATGTATTTACCCCAAAGATAGAAACTTAGTGAAAAGAAGGGCCATATAGTGTATTATTAGTTTCAGAGGTAGAATTCAGTGATTTATCAGTTGCATAAAATACCTCATGCTTATTATGTCAAGTGCCCTCCTTAATGCCCATCACCCAGTTACCCAATCCCCCCCCACCTCCCTCCAGTAACCCTGGGAGCATGACCTGAGCCAAAGGCAGAGGCTTTAACCCACTG